>JAJJMC010016059.1:0-29837 GCA_023531435.1 Papaver californicum
CCCACCCACCCAAAAAAAAGAAAGAAGAGATAACATTAATGTTTTGCTACCTATCCTATAGCCTAAAACAGATATTTGATAAAGGGTAATTGCGAGGGTGTAATTTTTCCAATCTCTCGTCATACTTCTCTGAACGAGTCTGCAAATCTCGGGCAATTCCTTCAATTTTGGAGGATTCTTCCTTTAAAGCTTTCCCTTCTGCCAAAGCTGCTGCATGAGCCTCTCTAACACTCTCATAAATACTGACACAACCAGTTTATGTTGAAACGGATGCCCTCACAAGTAGTCAACATCTCATCCCATTCCTGGATTTTCAAGTCTGTAACCGTATAAAGAAGCGCTTCATCCATCTTAGAAATAAAAATAAGGAGTCCTACGACGGATGTTACGAGAATGGGAGTATGACTCTTCACCATCTCATTTGTAGCGATATGCCCGTACTTTTCCCATATTTTCGTGTAAAGGTCTACATGACGTTTTGACACAACAAATCCTCTCACTACTTCATGCTTCCGAGATAAGGAATCCATTTCTAACTCAAAGGGGAGCCCGGAGTAGGGATAATCATGAATGTGAAGACTCAAGTCAGCATTCGCAAGAGAAGCCATGGTGTTAGAAATATTCTTAAAGACAAAGCATCAACATTTGTTCTGCTATTCACTGGTATGAATTCCTCATTTTCCTTAATCCCAATGTGTCAAATTTCCACCTCCTTCTACAATCAAACAAGCAACAATATGTTTAAAAAAAATGGGCGGTTTTAAAAAAAAAAAAAAAAAAAGGAAACCATTGCCATGAAGGTCATAGTTCTCATATGTCTCTGTGGTACCTTCTTAACCCGAGAAACCTAGAAAGGTAACAACAACTAAATCATCTTCAAACCTTCATCATAATGATCATATGTATGTAAGAAGCTTGAGAGCAAAGATAAACTCACCAGACTTGCAATCCAAGTAGTACGCTTGACACAGAAGCTGCCTTGGTTCGAGCTACCATTGTTATCAGATATGTTGTAGTGATGAAGTGATGTTATTCAAGGTTATTCCAAGTTCTGGGGAAGAATGAAAGTTAAAATGGCTAATGGTATCCGCTTGTTTAAGTAGACAAAGGTGGGAAGCCCTAAAATTCAAATATGTAGAATTTTCTGAAGTTTATCCCGAGGAGAATGGATCTGAGCATGACTGCTGAATAAAGCTCCAAGATCGACCGTTATCAAGAGGGGGATGACAATCTTCACTAGATGCCAAGATCAATGTGCTCAACACGCGCAGATGCAGCTCATCCACGCCTCTAGCACAACAAGATTTGTGGCCAAGACTCCCCTATTTGTTTCGCTCGTATGAACGATCATCCTTGCTCTGCCCAAAACTATATGTAGCTGCTACAGAGAACCATTAGCGCCACAAGTACCGATAAGAAAATTTCTTCTCAATAGACTCGTGCTGACATAAAAAGCCTATTGCAATATTACCGGAAAAGATGAGTAATCATTCCGTGTCTTACAAATTTTATTTATTTTAAGTTCCCCTAGTATTAATACAACCATCTAGTGCTTACCACGAAACATTACTGATCCACGCTAAGAAAGGGACTTAATGTTGATGGTGGGTTTTTGACAAGGGAAAAAATTGTAATACTGTTTTTTCCTAGCTGCAAAAGCATGAAATAAATATGCATAATTTCCTGACACGACATCAGAATTATGGATACTACTCCTATCCTATATTCTGCAAGAAAATCGAGAAGGGATATTCAGCTTCTGGCTAAATTAGCCCTGTAGCTTTTTTCCATATATATGCATTATAGAAATTTTAGAGTTATACTCAACTAAATTCGCATTGTTTCATGTGCATCCATGCAAACTATTTGTATTAACTAGAATATACTGATTATATTAAATCGCGAACATTTGAAATAAAGGCTATGCCATATCTGAATAAAAAAACGTTAATTAGATGCATACCATCTAATTGCAGAGTCGCATCAAGCATTATTTCAAGTTGCAAACTTCCACGGTTGAATCTCTTGAATATGTTTTATATGCACTGCACAAAAGTTAAGCATAAATGCTAAAAAATTAAATCTTATAAGACTTAGAAGATATAAATACGCCATAGTTATGGCCACGACATTAGAAATGCCAATGCTAATGGCATATAGGCAATGCCCCTAGCACCAGCAAGTGCCATACATAGTAAGCCCTAGCCATGCTCCCCGTACGAACGCGTCAAGCCAACAAATGCAAAATGCAAATAAGACTACAAGATAGAGTTAGCAATTTCTGATGACACCCTCGTGATTGATGAAGTAGCACTTAAGAGATCAAAAAGTAGTGATGAAATTGGTGTGAAGTTGGATAGCTCATCATTCTACCCAAAATTAACGTACGATGACACACACTCTAAAAGATAATTTTCAGTTAGCTACAAAGAATTGAAGGTCTGGATAGATCAATATAACAATAGGTAGTCTCCATTAATGATTAATCAGCAACTCTAAGTCCAAATTCTCTCTGCAGCGGTTTAAGTCCATTTTTATCATCTCTAGCCTCTCAATAACTAAGCAACCCGAATATAGTTATCGAATAATTCTAAGTTCAGTTATTTCGGTTAGAACTCCGTATGTAAACTTAGATAGAAGTATATTAAGTGACTCTAAAATATCTAAAAGTTAGAGGTTTTCATGCAAAATGTACAAAAAGTCTACAAAATTCTACCTACAAAAGCAAATACTAAAAATCTGTATGCTTAACCACTCCCCCACACTTAAACTTTATATTATCCTCAATGTAAATTGACTCTTCCAATGTAAAATCAAAATGGAAAGTTCCTAAATGATATGCAGAATTAATAAAAATCAAAAGATAAAGATAGAAATACAAAACCAATGGGTTGCCTCCCATGAAACACTTAGTTTAACGTCCTCAGCCTGACCTTCTGGTTAGCGCCTGTAAACCAAAAATCGGAAAATCTGGGGATCCACCCGGACAACAATCTGCAGTTCTAATAACAGCTTCAGAAAAATGTTAGAATAAGATATAAATATTGAAACTGGTACTTTCTGGAAGTTTCCCCCACACCTTGTCTTTTCTACACTTGGAAATGTATAAAGAACATAGAACAAGGGAACTTTTTTGGGTTCCTCTCGGTGAACCTGCACAATGCTAGAATCAAACACATCAAGTGGTGGATACTTAGAAGAAAAATAATATGTTAAAACTTTAGAACCACACAACTCAAATCCTAAGTTAGGTAGCTCCTTAAAAGTTGGATTAACAACTCTTTGAAAAACTATTTCAATCAGGGGAGAATTATCAAGAGGATTAGACAAACTTTCCTCTATATCTTGTATTGGATTATTTACCTCATTTTATCGTGGTTCTCTATCAAACTTTTTAACCGTACTTCTTTAGTTTTTGTGTCGATCGAAATCTTAGCATCATTATAATCAATCAATTTGGTCTCATTCTCAATCTCTATCTCTTCAACACAATCATCATCAGAATCAAAATCCTCTCCTAGAAAGTCTAGTTCATTGGTGCAAATTCTAGGATCATCTGCATGAGTCCCTTCCGAAGAAATAATCGGGTCTACCATTTGCAAATCAACTGGGCTAAACACATTGTAATCCAGACATTCTTTATAACATTGATCTGCGTTTGAGTACACTACCCCGTTTAAAACAATAGTAATGTTATACCAAGGCTCCTCCTTTTGGATGCCGAAGCTAGAGGTGCACAGGAAATAACCATGGCACTAGCAAGTTCCAACCTTAGCGAACTCTAGCCACACTCTGAATACTAATGAGTGGCACACACATATGCCAAAAGGCAAAAAAGCCAACAAAGCTAACAAAGCACGCGCCAAATAGGCCCTAGCAGTGCTAGCTCAAGCACCAGTGCTAACTAGTTAGCGTTGCCATCCTATGCTAGTATCCCTTCTCGACTCTTCCTCGCTAGCGCCATTGCTAGCACTCCCCTTCTTTTTTGCGCCATTACTTGTGCTAACACCTAGTTAGCCATTTTAGCCTCGCTAGCTCTTTGCTAGCAGCGCTAACCTTGCTAGGCCTTACTAGCAACACCATGGCTAGTGCTAGCACTCTGCTCGCAATGTCAACTCTACTAACTTTTATGAGAAATCAAAACATGTTATATGGGGGGATCCTTCATGGGGTTTTGGTATGGTGGTTATAGAAACATGCGGCATGGAAACACCCCGTGATAAGGAAGTTACAAAATAGTGGTAAGGTTGAAGCAGGAGTAATGGAGTAATGGCTTCTCAAAGATTCCAAAGCGGTTATACCATTATTCCCACGACTTCCACTTCTCTATATCTTCACTAACTCCACTACTTTACAAAGAAACTTATGTATTCTCAACTATTATAAATACGCTACTTAGCCCATTTCAGAAACACAACAAGCTTATCATTTTCTCAAGCTATGTTATTTTCTCAATAGTTCAACATATCTACACATAATACAACACACAAATTCCTTCAACTTTCTTTGTTTCCTTCCCCTAAAATCAACCTATTTTCTCTCTATGTGACCAAAACAACGCGGAACGACTACTGTTGTGGTTTAGGCTTGCCATGTACGATTTTGATTTCCGAATCTAAAGAAAGCATTTCTACAGTATATTGTTTTGCTTAAGATTAATTCTTAGGTACTAACAATGGGAGATCAATCACTCGGTCACAAATCCAATTCTTCAAACTTCTGAAAATCAATTCTTCAATTACCCAAAAATGGTGGATCTTAGGTCAGGTTCAACAACCAATCCAAATTCAGGTTCAAAAACCACTACTAACCCCGGCAACACCAGTTGTGGAACTCCATAGATCATTACTCAAAACACCACCACTGAAAATACCAAAACTCCTCTCCATACCACTGAAGGTGACAAAAACAAAAGGCAGGCACCACCAACCATGGCTGATATGATGAAGCAGCAGAAAACTTGGTTGAAACTCAAGTAGCCATGGCCACTACCCAGAAATAAGTTATTACCTTTCTTAAGACTTTAACGGAGCAGTTGTCACCGAAGCAGCGTCATCGTCAAATGAAAAAAAGCTAAGAACACAACTGCCGGCGGCGCCAACACGTCAAGAGCTAACGCCCAAGCAGATGATGAAGTACAAGTCATCAACGACCATGTACAAGAGAGTAGTCAACAACAACAAAACTTTACCACTCGCGAAGACCTGGAAAATCTCATTCGAAACCATGGAAATGAAGATTAATCTTCATTCCATCAACATCAACCCCCTTACCCAACTGAAATTCAGAGGATTGCACTGCCAAAAGGATATTCGTCTCCTTCATTCTCATTATACGATGGCACTGGAACGCTCGAGAACATGTTTCTCGATTCTTGGAATCGTTACGAGTGCATGAATATAATTAAGTGTTGCGGCTCAAGAAATTCTCCAAATCTCTTACGGGGAGCTTATACCTGGTACAACAACCTCGCCCCCATCAACATCTCTAGTTGGTCTCAAATGGTTAATGCTTTTTACAAAAAGTATTTCTTTGTCTCTGAGGAAATTACTTTCTCGGACTTGGGAAGAATGTTGTAGAGGAACAATGTGCACCCCAACGAATACGTAAAGAGGTGCAACAACAAATCCAGCATCAACTCAAGGACAAGGCTCGGCCGAGACTCCACGTCAGTCAAGACAAACCAAGACGGGTCAGACAATCCCAGATTTCCCCTTTCCCATGGAGGAGGTCGTCGAACTACTGGAATTATGGGTACAAAATGGGGCTATCAAGCTACCACCTGTGCGATATCCACCCACCGAAGAAGACATGTCAAATCCAAAATAATGTCACTTCCACGGATTTGTCAACTATCCCACCAACGAATGCAATGGTTTAAGGCGTATCTTCATAGAAAATATCAATTCAGGAGAGCTATGTCTGGGGATTGAAGACGTCCACAAATATCCCCTTCCAGTCAGGAGCTTCACTCTCTTTGGGAACTCAGTCAACAAAATTGTCCAATCCATGATGAAGTGCATATCTGAACTATTTTACTTGTCAAAGGCGTAACGAAAATATATTTTTACCTCCGTCAATCGTGTTGTTTCGGGTAAATGTCTACTCTTCACAAAAATTGATATTGTGTATCCCAAGTCCGCTTCAGACGTGGTCATCCAACACAATGAGAAGACTAGATGGGGACTTCTTACTACTGCTTGCCTCAAGGACACCGAGTTCGAGCAAACACTAATCAATGCAGGCACTGACATCAATATTATCACTATCAAGACTCTGAGAGCTGCAGGAATTTCCAAGAACGAAGCTACACACTCGTCGACTGTAATTAAGAATTGTGAAAGGAAGTCCAAGAGTACTTACGGCTACATCACTCTCGAGGTGAAAACAGGTGACACCCGAACACATGCCAAGTTTCACATTGTCAAAGAGGATCCAAGTTATGACATGATTCTAGGACGCCCATGGGTTCATAGCAACAATACAAAAGTGGGTGTATCTCCTTTACCGGCACAAACACCTCCAAGACTCTCAAACAGGCCGGCAAATCCCGAAGATTCCCTATCAGATGATGTTTCGTCTTACAATGAATCTGGATGTGAAGAAGTTGCCAGATATAGCGTCATATGTTTGAAAGTTTCGCACACAAGTAAGTCACATCCAACCAACTCCTTTTTAACCAGAAATTTCACGTCCCATCAAAGCTTGGGGACTTGACCCGAATATCAACCCTACTCTGACTCAGCGATATAAATGGAAAGATGATCCTTTTCAAAAATTTATCAAATGGGTATGGATTGTCTCTACTGGAGATGAGAAAATTAGTAACCCGGTTATTCAGAAGACATGTCATGAAGTTGAGGGGTATGAACCCAATGCCTTCCATGTCGGAGATATGGTGAAGAAGATAACAACCTTTCCTGAAGAAGAGACATATCTCATCACCGAAACCTTAATCGGCAGTTACTACAAGCTTGGAAATACTGACAAGTCATAAGGGGTGGTCATACATGGCAAATAGATGACACCTCACAACGCTTAAAGCATTTTACCACCATCTCATTTTATTCCCCTGTTTTATGCAATATTTGTAATTCCTCCAAAATGTTTGCAATATCTTGCATTCATACTTAGGATTTCAATTTATTAAATCAAGCAAAGTATTATTTCTTTACAAAAAAAAAAATATCCTTGCAAATTATTCAGAAATCTCTACCTACTCAAAAATCCCAAAAAACAAAAAGCCATATGTCTCAAAACCTATGAAAACTTAGGAAAACCTAGAAAAATTCCTTGAAAACTGGCTCAACACCTTCAGTGTATGCCTTCTCCATTTGCTCAAGCATATCAGTATTAAGCTTCCACTCCCGAGAAAGCCTATCAACTTCACATTTAGTCTTGGAAACCGTCTCCAAGCTATAAGATACACATTTCTCCTGCAAATACTTATCAATAGCTTATAAATAACGACAAAGCCAGGCGACATTAAGCTCAACTCTTTCATCCTCCTCCAAGGCATCCTTCCAGTCTTGAAGAACTATATCTGAGATTTATCTATGATAAAGAACAATCATCTCATTCACAGTTGGCAGCAGCACATACACATTCCTCTCCAGAGTATGATAGTTTTCAGGATTACCAACGAAGAAATGGGCAAACTTCTTCCATATCTTGGTATACAGCTCAGCATGGTCGGACGGGACAGTAAATCCCCCAATGCACACGTATTTTTGTCGTATCCTATCAAACTTGAAGTCGAAGTTAACTCTGGCATTCAAATGCTCAACTGGAACAATCTCGATCACATCATCATTTTGTACAATGGCACCACTTGGAGTACTTTCTTCAACATTCATATCAGGAGGGACTTTCTCATGACTCTAAGTTGGAAAATATATATCACTATCATCATGGTTCATGGTAATCTCCAATCCTTCATCTACAAGTTTGTATCTCTGTTTCGGTTCGTTCCTCCTTAAAAAAAGCATTATAGAAATAATGAGTTAAAATATCTCAAGCACAAGTTATGAAATTCATGAAATGTGTTCATTATCAACCTAAACATTCATTGCAAAGTTTTTCGGGTCATGGAACATTGTTTAGAAAGGTTGTGGGTCGTTTTGCGAAAATATCGTCAGAAACATTTTTGCACTGCCTTCCAGAAGAACTTAAATTGGTGCTAATTGGTAAGGAATTTTGGGGAGATAGATACATAATGATTTGTAAGGATATCTACTACAACATGATAAAAGGGCATACCAATCGGATAAACGATCTAATAAAGGAGGCCAAAACGCTCGACTACACGACAACTGAAAACCTACAGAATTCTGTCTGAAAAAGTTCTGGAGTCTCGGTTTCAGGTCTTTTTCACCTAGTAAATGGACTCCAAATCCAGAAATTATTTTTTCAAAAGTTATCCTTTTCTGTTATCTAAATAATAAGAGGTCAACCATATCATCTCGACTTCGGACGAAGATTCTACGACCGTTACGGCAAGAAGACCTGAATCTGGATTTTTCTGACAACGAAAACTGCTAAAGTCTTTCATAAAATCATGTATAATTCTACACATTGGGAGGTTTAAGAGCTATTATCATGTCATTATGATTCTAAAACAATGGATTAAACTTACTTGGAGCTGTGATAAGCCATCGGAAACAGAAGGCATCTCATGATACGACTCGTCATAAAGGTCTTCGTTCTCAACTCCGGATTCTTCAATTTCTTCAGTCTCGAACGAATTTTCAAGTTCATTATCATCTCAGCCTTCTTCCTTAGTACTTCCAAAATCCATGGTGTTTTCTGATAATAGGGTACCCGTGCTGCTAGGCATCTAAGAATTTTGACTATTCATAAGAGTCAGAATTCATCAAGTTCAGTAAAAAAATATATTATGTGACTTGGTGATGGGATTATAACCCTATATAATAACCGCAATCGCACGGCATCTAACTAGTAGACAACGACAAGTACGGGTCGAACCCACCGAGAGCGGGGAAATACTGCAATTAATATCTCTAAACAACTAATCAAGGATAATATTTTTGGATTTTTATATTAATTAATAAAATAATAAAACAAACTAAACTAATAAAAATAAATCTAATTGAGAGAGTCAGTAACAAGGGTTTTTAGTATCCACCACTATTTCTATTTAATTACTGAAATGAAACATAACTCATGAATATTTAGAGTCGCAAATATCACTTGGACGCCCTAAACATGGTGCATCAAAAGCCCTAGTCTCAAGCATATACCATAAAATTGCGTTAGCGAGAAAATTGTACGAAACTAATTATAGGTCCAAAAATAATACCTGACTATTCTAAGCATACCCCATCAAAGGATTTAACCCAAGCATGAAATATCAAATAAGTAGACAGATATATTTTTAGAATAACAACTGTATACCAGAAGCATGGAACATCAAAAACCTAGGTCAAACATGTACCATCAAACGATATCACAATTGTTTAATGAAATTTAATAAATCAGAATCATGGAATTAATCTATTCAAATCATAATGGTCTGTATCAAATATTTTATTTAATTGATCTAAAACTATAAGTGGTTTCAACATTAAACCCTAGCTACAAATTAATTAGAACATTAAATTGGGTTTCTTAAAACCCATAAAATAATTACAGAGAAGAATAGAGAGGATTAAACCAGGTTATGTAAAGATGTCGTCGGTTCTCTGTGTACAGACACCGTACTCTTCTTCTCTGTCTGTACCTATTTTTCTCCTGTATACAACTCACGGCGCTCCCCAAATCAGAACTGAACTCAAGAAAGCTCCTGTACAGACTGCCTTCGAAAATCAAACCAAAAGACTAAAACCTAAAGAAAAGCTGTCGTCCGCCTCCCTATGCTTTCTCCTTTTATAACAAATGAAACCTATTCTCTCTTTCCATCACCGTCAGATTACATCATCACTTTCTCTTTACCCTAGGTCTGGTCCCCTACGTGTTGTACTTCTGTTTAGACTTTTAGCTAGCAAACCCAACGTCTAGCTCTAGCTATTGTTTCCTTGTACTTAATCACCTAGCCATCTCGTCCACCAGATGTCACCCAACACCTACGCCAACTCTACTAACCAACTCCACCTACTCTTATCCAACTCTTCTTTCTCTCTGGTCACTTTCACGCCTCACATCCAATGGGCTCCACCAACTGTCCTCTTTGTCTTCCTATTATGCCGTGTCCAGCCTACTCTGCACACTTTTGCTCTAGGTTGCCTAATCTTCCTACCTCATTCACATGCTTCACTCGGTCAGCAGCCTACACCCAACTTCAATAACACTTACTCAACATCTCCAAAGCAGCACTTCCCAACATTCTTTCTTACAAACTAAAATGAAGTCTGACAACCTCCAGACTTTGTCTCACGGTACAGTGTCTGTGCTCATTGAAGTATTTCTATTTGGAACGAGAACAAGCCAGCCATGTCTACTTCCCATCACCGAAGTAGTCATCCCAGACGAACACTGTTCAGTCACCAACAGATTTATCAGTCTGCGTTAACTTTCTATTCCAGCCACGTCCCAAGCAAACTATTATCCAAGTTCATAAGTTAAGCAATTTATACCATTTAATCATATTCATTTGTAACCATGAGTTTTACGTATATAACCTAAAATAACATGAAAACACTAAAATTAATACAAAACGATAACAAGAAAATATAGATAAAGCGGTAAAAATATATCAATTAAGTGTTTATCAAATACCCCCAAACCTATATTTTGCTAGTCCTCGAGCAAAATTAATCTAAAAATAAAACAAAAATCCTAACTCACTTTCGCAGGAATCGCGACTACAGTTAGCATATGTAATAAGCCTTTAAACCCCTAACTGGCCTTAGCAGACGAGTTATAGTCTCGTGAGGGTTTACAAGAGGTTTACCCACAAAACCTGTACTCCAAATTCTAGTTACTTGTGAACGATTTAGGATAGACACTAAACAAGCTATTTAGTTGGCATACTAAATTCTGCGACTATAAGAATCATTACCCTTTATGAATCCAATTACTGTACACGAGTTTGCACTCAGCGTACTAAAATTCATATAAAAATGCAACTCTACTCAAATAATCATTGAACATCTAAAATTAGATAAATTCACATTGCTCGAAATCAATCAAATTCAAACACAGGGATAGAATAGAAAATGAAAATAGAAGTAATGAATGATGCATATGTTGACTAAGGTGAACGGTGTTTCCCATATCTGTTTGAAGGTCATTGCCAGGATGAATGCTATTTTTATTATTATTATTTATATACATAAGTATTATTATTATTATTTATTATTTTTTTTATTTTTTTTACATGATAGTTCCCATGGATCCTGCATTCCACGCTTGCTTAGGCGACGGAGACAGGGGAAACACACACATAATGCTAACAGAGTATCAATTTTTTTTTTTTTTTTGAATAAGAATTAAAAATGAGCTTTAACTCAACACTCTATTTCATCCTGGAGGCGATAACAATTTGATACTGGGTCCCACCAAATCACTTAGAGAAACATAAAATTACAAAAATAAAAACAGAAAGTGATATGATTATGATGATTCCGAGATATGATTGTTTAATGATTATCATGTTATTTTTAACACCTGAGTGCATTCAGATATGAATAGATCATTTAACAAAGTAGTGACACTAGCCACATATCAGATGCAAAGTGCTTTGGGGGCCATGACTGCAAGAAACGAATCAAATATTTAATTACTGAGTAAAGGATGATGATAACAACGAATGATTTAAAATACCTGTGTCAAGCTGACAATCGAATTACGCCTCGCTAGAGAAGTAATTTTCAAGTTTGTCTGAGCTGATAACTCCTTGTCATAAGGCTCGCCGCGTACACCAGAAGACTCACTAGTCATAAGGCTCGCCGCGTACACCAGAAGACTCACTAGTCATAAATTCCTTAAGAAGGGTAAACTGTGCACTCCAGAAACTGGTGTATTCACTAGTGACACATCCTTTTCTGCCGGCCTGGAAGAAAGAAATGCTTTGACCAAGAATGGTATGGGCACCCTCAGATCGCTGAAGCTCATCTATATGAGGCATCTTTGTACAGTAGCGAGGAATAGACTGATCAAATCCCATTTGCAAAGCCACCCTATCAATGTTATAACTCTGCATGATGTACTTATCAGAGCGAACAACAAAAATATATCTTGGACTGTAACTGTTCATGAAAGTGGCCGCACCAACTGTAGCAATATTACCCTCATCACTTGCGCCAGAGCGTAGGACAATATAAGAGATCTCATCAAAAGACTCTAGTGGAACCACGTGTAGAAGCTTCAAACCCCAAGGTATGACATTCACCTTTTTTTCATTGTATATTAAGCTAATAAGACTAACAGAAGAAGGTTTCTTCTTACTCCAACAGAGTATTATAGCATACTCTATTTCTGTAGTTAGAATTTACAACGACCATACTTGTGCAGCTCTTTTATTTTCTGAATAAGGATGACGCCATTTTCCTTCTTCTGCTCAGACCATTCCATTGGAACGCTACCAGCAATGGGCAGTTGCAACAAGACTGCCACGTCCTCCAAGGTGATTGTTAACTCACCCCAAATACATACGTTGAATAAGCTGGACTCAACGAGAAGAAAATGCTAGCAGACACTCGCATGACATGGAGTATCTTAGCACTTTCTAGAACCAGCTTCACTTGAAGATTATACAACATAACTTTAGCCCATCACGTCCATTCAGACAAAGGAGTTTGGAACGTCTTAAAATCAGCAAATGAGGGCATGTATTCTCTTCTCTGTAAAAAACACCTGATAATAGCCCGTGGATAAATACCCTGAGGCTGAGGAGCGCTATTGATACTCGGAATAAAACTGCCAACATAACCAGGGTCAGCAGCCTCTTCAACGACACCATCAAAGAATTTATCATAAATGTTGGGCACACCGTCTAGAGAAGTAACATCAGAATTTTCGTTTCCGCCACGACTAGAAGCAATGGTAGCATTATCTTCACGATCCTTAGATATTAGAATTGGTTCGAATAACATTAACGTCAAAAACTAGGCAATCATGCGCAAGGTTTGGTTCTATTTTATGTATATATATAGTATTGATATACAAATACATGCTTATATATATAAACCAACGTCAAGGAAGATTGCAACAAACCCAAGTGTACCTGTTTAGAGCTTTACAACAGTGCAGTGAAGCCAATGAAGGATTATCACAGTCAAAGACAACAATTGTGGAATCAGGATTCACTTGTAAGATGATATCAAGAAAAGATCAATATCAAGTCAATAGCGTGCTTGAGTAATGAAGCAAGCAATAATGATTGAAAGGGTGAGCAAGCACTCACGTTAAAAAAAAGGAAGAAAAAAAATGTGAGTATTAACTCACGTATAAAAAATATGAGTATTAACTCACGTTAAAAAAAAAACTTACCTAAAGCCGTCCGGAAATTGGCCAGAATGTTGTCGGCATTGATCGGTCGGTGGCGAAGCTCCGAAAAAATCGTTTTCTGCGGCTTAGACGTGAAAGAGAGAGGAAGTGAATGTGTTGGCGTTGATAGAGAGGGAAGATAAAAATAATAAGGGTTTACTCCCTTTTATAGTAATTGGTTTCCAAATTTGAGTCAAACAAGGGTTTCACTTTGAAGCCATGGTTTCGTGCTACACATAGGTCAGTTTTGGTCTCTTCATCATACAAATCATCCACGCTTCGCTAGTCGATGCTCTCCAGACGATGCTTTATCATCCTGTAGGCACTACTATATCAAATATTGTTCCTCTAGCGATTATTCGACATCATCAGAACGTCATCAAATCAGTATTCCTGGTAATATCTGACAACTAAACTTATTGATTTATTTTGCTTATATTAGTAAAAAAAATTAATCACCATCTAGTACTTACCACGAAACACATTGTTGTTCCGCGCTAAGCAGGGGACTTAATGTTGATGGTGAGTTTTGACGAAGGATAAAATTGTAATATTACTTTTTTTCCTAGCTGCAGAAGCATGATATAAATATACATAAATCTCTGAACAATTACCAGAATTAAGAATACTACTCTTATCTCACATTCTGCAAGAAAATCGAGAAGGGATATTCAACTCCTGTCTAAATTATCCATGTAGCTCATTTGCATATATGTGCACTATATAAATTTCATAGTTATACTCAACTAAATCCTCGTTATTTCATGTGCACCCATGCAAACTATTTGCATTAACCATAATATATCGATTATACAAAATCGCGAACATTCGAAAAAGAGGTTATGCCATATCTGAATAAAAAAACGCTAATTAGATGCATACCATCTAATTGTAGAGTCGCATCAAGCATTATTTCAAGTTGCAAACTTCCAAGGCTGAATCTCTTTAATATGTTCTGTATGCACTGTACAAAAAATTTAAGCATAAAAGCTAACAATTAAATCTCATAAGACTGAGAATTTATAAATACGCCATAGTTATGGCCACGACATTAAACGGATACCGAAGCTAGTGGTGCACAAGCAATAACCATGGCACTAGCAAGTGCTAGCCTTAGTGAATTCTAGCTACACTCTCAACACCAATGAGTAGCACACACATATGCCAAAAGGATTAAAAAAAGCCAAAAGGCCAAAAAGCCAACAAAGCTAACAAAGGACGCGCCAAACATGCGCTAGCAGTGTTAGTGCTAGCACCAACGTTAACAAGTTAGTGATGTGATCCTATGCTAGCATCCCTTCTCGACTCTTCCTTGCTAGCCATTGCTAGCACTGCCCTTCTTTTTTGCGTTATTGCTAGCACTAGCACCTAGTTAACCATTTTAGCCTTGCTAGCTCTTTGCTAGCAGCGCTAACCTTATTAGGTCTTACTAGCAACACCATGTCTAGTGCTAGCACTCTGCTATCCATGTCAACTCTACCAACTTTTACGAGAAATAAAAACATGTTATATGAGGGGATTCTTCATGGGGTTTTGGTCTGGTGGTTATAGCAACATGCGGCGCGGAAACACCCCATGATAAGTAAGTTACAAAGTAGTGGTAAGTTTGAAGAATTTAATGGAGTAATGGAGTAATGGCTTCTCGAAGATTCCAAGGCGGTTATACCATTATTCCCACGACTTCCACTTCTCCATCTCTTCACTACCTCCACTACTTTACAAGGAAACATGTGTATTCCCAACTATTATAAATAGGCTACTTAGCCCATTTCAGAAACACAACAAGTTTATCATTCTCTCAAGCTCTGTTATTTTCTCAATAGTTCAACATCTCTACACATAATTCAACACACAAATTCCTTCAACTTTCTTTGCTTTCCTCCCCTAAGATCAACCCATTATCTCTCCTTATGACCGAAGCAGGGAAGAACATCTACTATCGTGGTTTAGGCTTGCTATGTATGATTTTGATTTCCGAATCTAAAGAAAGTACTTCTACAGTATATTGTTTTTCCTAAGAGTAATTTTTAGGTACTAAAAATTGGCGACCACGGTGGATGATCAATCTCTCGGTCACGAATCCAATTCTTCAAACTTCTGAAAATCAATTCTTCAATTACCCAAAAATGGTGGATCTTAGGTCAGGTTCAGCATCCAATCCCCATTCAGGTTCAAAAACCACTACTAACCCCGGCAACACCAGTGGTGGAACTCCATAGATCATTACTTAAAACACCACCACTGAAAATACCAACACTCCTCTCCATACTACTGAAGGTGCCAAAAACAAAGAACAGACACCACCAACAATGGATGATATGATGAAGCGGCATGAAACTTTGGCTGAAACTAAAGTAGCCATGGCCACTACCCTGAAAGAAGTTTTTACCTTTCTTAAGACTTTAAAGGAGCAGTTGTCTCCGGAGCAGCGTCATCGTCAAATGGAGAAAACTAAGAACACAACTGCCAGCGGCATCAACACGTTAAGATCTAACACCCAAGAGATGATTAAGTAAAGATCACCACCGACCGTGTACGAGAGAGGAGTCAACAACAACAAAACTTTGTCACTCGCGAAGACCTGTAAAAGCTCCTGTGAAACCATGGAAAGGAAAATTATCTTCATTCCATCAACATCAACCCCCTTACCCAACTGAAATTCAGAGGATTGCACTACAAATAGATATTTGTCTCCTCCATTCTCATTGTACGATAACACCGGGAACGCTCGAGAACATGTTTCTCGATTCTAGTTAAGGGAGATAACTCTCTTTGGGAGAATGTGAATGGAGGTTACGATAAAAAAGATGGTTACTTGGAATGGTACCAAAAGTTCTCCCATGGTCATGTGATATGGATAGATCCTCGCGGGCGGAAAAACAACAAATTTTGTACCTTTTCTACTTCTGCACCCGACACCAGAGGTGACTCTAGTATTCTAAAGCTCGTCGTAAGTATTTGTCTTTCTTATTCTCTTTTTCTTATATATATATACACTTATAAGTATGTTAACCTCGATTGCAATTTTAATGCAAATAAAGGGATCGAGTGAAGTTTATTATCAAAGGACTGTGTTGCTTGAAGGCCAAAGGATAACTGATGTGTTTTAGAAGTGATAAGAAAAGTTTGTTCAAGACTTGTGAAGATTTGGATTTAAATCTAAATTCTAAGACTAAAAATAACAAAACTCAAATAAAATTGATAACAATGTTGAGAGAAAACTGGGGCTAATATTCCACTATTTTCCAAATTTTAAAGTGATTTAATTCAATAATTATAATTATGCAATTCATAAGTTCAATTTGATTCTAAAATATTGCAACAAGTATATTTTCAAAATAACAATTGTATATCAAAAGAATGGAACATCAAAAACCCTAGGCCAAGCATGTAAATCACAATTGTTTAATAAAAATCATTAAATCAATTTTTAACCAAGGAAAATAATCATAAAAGAATTGCATAAATTAATTAAATAAATATTACCACATAATTATTGGAAAATAGATTTCTCCGTCGCCTTAACAATGGGGTTGAGCTCCTCATGTTGGAAACACTCTCAAAGTAATGATTCATAGCTCAAAAGTGTATAAAAAGAAGGAAAAATTATAACTCAAGATGTTTGCAACGGTTTAATGGCGTTGGAAACAACTGTTTTCACTGTTATAGAGGGAAAAGTATCTCACTGAAGATAAACGTTGCAGTCGGTGAAGATATTCGTTGCAAATGTGATGAAAAAACCGTAACATAGTGGTTTAAGAAACCGTCGCCTATTCTCTGTTCTTCACGTTCTTTCAGCAGCAGAAAAATATTTTCTCTGCAACTCTTGATTTCTCACTCTGTTTGTTCCCAACTTCCCCAAACTCTCGATAGCCTTTCTACGAGTCCCACAATCTCTATTTATACACCACAATACTCAAATCTTCCCAATCAATAAAAAATATTCTCGGATCGAGAAATATAATTTTCTTTCTCTCGCTGCTTTGATTTTTTCCTTCTCGGCGATATTCTCGATCTGCTTCTGTTTCCATACACAGTTTTGATTTTATTGTCTTAACAACATATCGAGAAACCAACTTGAAATAGGAAACTAAATCATGTTTCACGTGAATTATTTATTTTCCTTTGATTTTCTTTCCGAGATTTGTTTCACGAGATAAATATTGATTTAGTTTGATTCTCACATATCCAAATTATATTCCATATAAGGTAAGAAGATTGTGTTGTCTTAAAACTCTTAGGATGTCCAAATTTATCGCTCAAAAATTCTTTACAGGTCGAGTAGTAAGAGTTCCCTCCAAAAATAAAATTTGAAATGTAGAAAGTGGGTGCCCTTATCCAACCTGGGGTGCCTTTAGTAATTTTCTGGGGGGGTGTGCTTTTAACACTTTTCCGAGCCAATTTTTCCAAAAATATTTATTTCCCAAAAACACCTGCATTCACATAAAATGACATAATTAGTATACAATTGAGCATTATCAATTTAAAGAATTGAGACAAATCAGACATAAAAATGTGTCTATCAAATACCCCCAAACTTATTATTTGTTATTCCTCGAGCAAATCTAATCTAGAAATTAAAAGTCCTCACTCACTTTCGTAGGCATCGCGATTTCACTTAGCGTGCGCAACAAGCCCTTAAACCCCTAGGTGTCCCTAGTGGACATGTTTGTCTCGTGAGGGATTACAAGAGATATACCCACAAAACCTTTACTCAAAACTCTAGCTACTTGTGAACGATTGAGGGTAGACACTAAACATGCTATTTAGTTGGCTACAAAATTCTTTGGCTATGAGAGGAATTACCCTGTTTTGAATCGAATTGTTGTACACGAGTTTTTACTCAAGCGTACTAAAATTCATATATAAGAAAACAGAGCACTACTTAGAAAGTCGTTCAATGGACCACAATACTCGGAATCTATCAAAGTTCAATCAGGTGAATAGATTTAGAAGATGGATATGAAGATGATGAAGTTTGCACGTGTTGCCTAAGGTGAACGGTGTTTCCCATATCTGTCTGAAGGTCAGTGCTAGGATGAATTCTAATGGATTGAGATACGCTACCACTGGTCTTTATCCTTATACTAATATCGACCCAGCTGGTATATACAAGAGCCCCAACGGTCGATTTATTGAATATATACAAATTTTTTTTTTTTACTTTTATTGTTATTTTTTTCTTTTTGGACAACAGGATTAGATCTTTTGAATCTGAGCGGATGCTCCTTGTCAGCATATTACATGATAGTCCCATGGATCCTTTGTTCCATGCTTGCTTAGGCGACGAAGACATGAAGAAGACACACATATTGCTATCCAAGTGTTATTTTTTATTTTATTTTATTTTTGGGTCAAGTTCAGTTACAATAATGGGATTGATCTCAATCATTCTGCTTCATCCCAACATTGGTAATAAGGCGATGCTGGTGCCCCACCAAATCGCTTAGAGAAACACGAAAATTGCAAAATAAAAACCGAACGTAACATGGTGACGACTCCAAGATATGCTGACGACTATCATGTTATTCCTAACACTTGAGATATGTCCTTTTATGAATAGACCCTTTAGTTGGGTCCCTCAATACCTATATCCAAGAGGTTTATTTCCATCTACTTAGAATGGTCAGTGTTATCCTGAATTGTTCACAAAGTTTCTAAATTTTGGAGTTTTTATTATTGCACTAAAAATTTCTTCTTTACCCCCAAACTTAAATCTTATATTGTCCTTAATGTTACAAATTAAAGAGTAGTACCAAAAATATAGGTAACTGATAAGGGCGTATTTCATACATATTTACTGCTTAATTTATATTTGCTAGTACTTGAATTTGTACTAATAATGTATTTTTATTTATTTTTAGGCGATATATTGAAAATCCAAGTTACAAACTAAATATGACTAAAAGGGATATAAAATTGACGTAATTGCGACCTCATTTATCTGCTTATGCCTCTAAAGGCTTAAGTAGGCTGGATGTCATTGGCAAGTGGTAAAAAGCGTACATAAAGGTGAAGTCTCGGTCTTGTGGCTAGTGAATTGAAGTGAGTTGGCGTTTGATTTTGGCTGAGTTGACGTGGGAGAGAAGAACTGAGTGGAGAGAAAGTGGACGTGGTCCAAGTGTTGGGTTCGGTGTAAGGTAAAAGTGGATGGTGGAGTTGACTAGAAGATGAAGCCAACACGTGGGAGAGAAGAATTGAGTGGAGAGAGATGAATGTTTACCGAAAGATGGTGAGTGAGATTAGTCATGTGAGAGAGAACATGAGGTGTTTTTCTGTTTGATATAAAAAGAAGAAGTAGGCGAAAGTGATGGGAGGAAGCGATACCTAGAGAGGAGGTTAGACAAAGAGCTAGGGTTGGAGGGGAGAGGTGCAAGAAGTACAAGGGAGGATAGAGACAGAAGAGAAAGTGGAGATAAGACCTAGGGGATCTTCTAGGTAGGAGGCGGGGATTGATAGATAAGAGGAGAAAGAGGATTGACGTGAGAAAGAAAGACATTGGAGAAGAAGAGAGAGTGTGAAATAGGATAGTAAGGGACAGAAAGAACGGATTGGAGAGAGAGCGTCAAAAAAAGGACAGGAAGAAAGAGAAGGAAGGGGGAGGCGTACTGATTGGTGGAGAGAGGGTTGAGAGATAGAAGGGGGTTGTATTCTGTGTAGGAGGTGTGAGAGAGAAAAGAAAGAGAAGACCTAGGCGTAAGATGGAGAGAATGTGGTATTTGGCGGCTGATCTGAGAAGGGGGACGAGGTCTGCTGAGTTTGGATGTGGACTGCTGTACAGGATAGGAAAAGAAAAAGACAACGCTGGTGTTCAATTTTGGGTTTAATCTTTTTCCTTTCTACTTTTTTTTAATTATTTTTATGGGTTTTGAGAAATCCATAGCTATGTTCTAATTGATTTATATCTAGGGTTTTATGTTGAAACCATTTAAAGTATTAGACCAATTGAATTCATTATTTGATACAGACTATTATGAATTGAATAGATTAATTTATGATTTTGATTTATTGATTTAATGATAAAATTAGTTGTTGCTTCACTGGTTCTGTACAATACAATAACCTTTGCGCATAATTAATAGGATTGCAAATATATTTGTCTACTTATTTGATATTTCATGCTTGGGTTAAATCCTTTGATGGGGTATGCTTAGAATAGCCAGGTATTATTTATGAACCTATAATTAGTTTCATATAATTTTCTCGCTAACGCAATTCGATGGTGTATGCTGAGACTTAGAGTTTTTGATGCGCCATGCTTAGGGCGTCCCAGTGACATTTGCGACTCTAATATATATAATAGGTGATGTTGATATAACGAACAATAGATAAATATTCAGGAGTTATGTTTCACTTCAGTAATTAAATAAAAATAATAGTGGATACTAAAAACCCTGGCTACCAACTCTCTCTGCTTAGTTGTTTTATTAGTTTAGTTTATTTTATTATTTCATTCATAAATCTAAAAATACAAAAATATTATTTCTGATTAGTTTAATTAAGGTATTGATTACAGTATTTGCCCGCTCCCTGTGGGTTCGACCCGTACTTGCCGTTTTCTGCATTGTAGACATCGTGCGATTGCGGTTATTATAAATTGGGTATTCTAATCCTATTAGTAACAAGAGGAATAAAGAGATAAGTCAGAAAGATAGTACCTGAGTGAAGCGTAACAATCCTTCTTCGGAGAATAAGACAAAAAATAAAAACAAAAACCTACGAAAATTACTATTTTACAACAACATCCTTGATGGTCAATCAAGGTAAGCAGGGTCCTCCAGAGGGACCTCCTCAACATCACCAACACGAAAAGGCTCTAAAAATGGTTAACTTTGAAAGTACTTTTACCATCTTGAGTCTCAATTTCAATAGTACCATAAGGAAAAAAAGTGCGGATCACAAAAGGACCGGTCCACCGAGAGCATAACTTCCCGGGAAATAGATTCAAACGAGTATCATACAGAAGAACTTTTTGACCTAGATAAAATGATTTTCTTATAATATTTATATCATGCACAAGTTTCATTTTGTTCTTATACTTCTTAGCACTTTCGTATGCATCTCTACGAATCTCTTCCAATTCATTGAGCTGGAGTTTCCTGTGAGCTCATGCCTTGTCAAGCGAAAAATGAAACTGCTTTACATCCCAATATGCTTTATGTTCTAACTCAATAGGAAGGTGACAAGCCTTTCCAAATACAAGTCGATAAGGTGACATTCTAATAGGGGTCTTAAATGCAGTACGGTAAGCTCACAAGGCATCAGTAAGCCTCAATAACCAGTCTTTCTGATTAGGATTAACTGTTTTTTTTCAAAAATATGTTTTATCTCCCTGTTGGAAACCTCTACTTGACCACTAGTCTGTGGGTGATATGGGGTAGCTACTTTGTGGGTAATACCATATTTCTTCATCAAAAGCTTAAATGATCGATTACAAAAGTGTGACCCTCCATCACCAATTATAGCTCGCGGTGTACCAAAACGTGCAAATATGTTATCATTTAAAAAATGGACCACAACTTTGTGGTCGTTTGTTTTACACGAAACCGCCTCAACCCACTTAGAGACTAGTCAACATCGACAATTATGTAAAGATTACTAAAGGAATTAGAAAATGGACCCATAAAATCAATGCCCTACACATCAAAGACCTCAATAACTAAAATAGGGTTCAAATGGATCATATTTCTACGGGAAATGGTTCCTAGCTTCTGGAAACGCTTACAAGCAACACAGTAACTGTGGGAGTCTTTAAACAATGACGGCCAATAGAATCCACATTGCAATATCTTAGCAACAGTCTTATTAGCACTAAAGTGACCTCCACAAGCATGATAATGACAAAAGGAAATAATACTGGACTGGTCACTCTCAGGTATACATCTCTTAATTATCTGGTCTGGACAATACCTAAACAGATAAGGATCGTCCCAAAAGAAATGCTTAACCTTGGATAAAAACCTAGAACGATCTTGTTTACCCCAATGTTGAGGCATTTGACCAGTAAAAAGATAATTCACTATATTCGCAAACCAAGGTAATCGAGAAACAAGGAAAAGTTATTCATCAGGAAAACTATCTCTCACAGGAGAAGAATCATCAGGGGGATCAACAACAAGCCTAGACAAGTGGTCTGCTACTACGTTTTCTGCACCCTTTTTGTATCTAATTTCTAGAAAAAAATCTTGTAACAAAAGGATCCATCTAATCAATCTAGGTTTAGTATCCTTTAGACAGAAGATACTTCAAAGCACTATGATCAGTAAAGACTATAACCTTAAAACCTAAAAGATAGGATCTAAGCTTGTCGAAGGAGAAAACAATGGCTAATAATTCCTTCTTAGTGGTGGTGTAGTTTAGTTGGGAATCATTCAGAGTTTTGCTAGCATATTAAATCACATGAAGTAATTTGTTTTCTCGCTGCCCTTACACAACACCAATAGCATAATTTGAAGCATCACACATGATCTCAAAGGGTAGGTTCCAGTTAGGTGCATGGACTATGGGGGCAGTAGTGAGCAAAGTTTTAAGCTTCTCAAAATCCTCTAAACAAGCATTATCAAAGACAAACTTAACATCTTTTGCAAGCAAATTGCAAAAAGGTCTAGAAATCAAGCTAAAATATTTAATGAATCGACGATAAAAACCTGCATGCCCTAAGAATGACTAATATCTCTTACGGTTTTGGGAACCTGTAAATTCTTAATAAGGTCAACTATGGCTTTGTCTACATCTATTCCCTTAGAAGATACGATGTGCCCTAAAATAATTCCTGATTGAACCATAAAATGACATTTCTCCCAATTAGGCACTAAGTTATTTTCCTTACACCTATTGCACACTAATGTAAAATGATGCAAGCAATCATCAAAAGATGAACCAAACACTAAAAATTATCCATTAAGACTTCTAAAAACCGTTTTAACATGTCAGAAAATATGCTCATCATGCAACGCTGAAAAGTAGCGGGAGCATTACATAACCCAAAAGGCATGCGTCTACACGCAAAGGTACCAAAGGGACAGGTAAAAATGGTTTTCTCTTGGTCTTCTGGTACAATAAAAATCTGATTATAACCAGAGTAGCCATCTAACAAGCAATAATGACTATGTCCAGATAACCGTTCTTTCATTTGGTCGATAAAAGGAAGGGGAAAGTGGTCCTTCCTTGTGACCTTTCTCAATTTCTTGTAGTCAATACAAATACGCCAACCCGTGGTCACTCGGGTTGGGATTAACTCATTATTATCATTATGGACTACAGTGATACCTGATTTCTTCGGAACAACCTGAACGGGGCTTACCAACTTACTGTCTAAAATGGGGTAGATAATACCCGCATCTAACAACTTAAACACCTAAGTTCGAACTACTTCTTTCATGTTAGGGTTAAGGCGACGTTGCATTTCCCTAGAAGGTTTGGTGTCATCCTCTAAATGAATATGATGCATACAAACAGTAGGACTTATACCCTTAATGTCTGTTATGGTCCACCCTAAAGCTTCCTTATTGTCTTGAAGTACAGTCACTAGCTTACTTTCCTGATCACTATCCAAGTCGGATGCTACAATTACAGGAAAAGTCTCAGATGAGCCTAAAAACACATATTTCAAAGTATCTGGCAATGGTTTGAGGTCCAACTTAGGAGGCTGTTCTAAAGAAGAAATTAAGATAGAATTAGAAACTGGTAGTGGTTCGAACTTAAATTTATATCTATTAGTATCTAACACAGGGGTGGAGTCTAACAGAGCATTTACTTGATCAATGGTGCTATCATCGTCAAAGTCTAAGCCAAAATGGGATAAACAACTCTCTAATGGATCTTCGGATAAGATGTTTGGCAATGACTCCTGAACTAATGTTCCTATCATGTTCACCTCTTCGATGTATGTGTCATCTAGATCAGGGGGTTGCTTACTAATATTAAAAATATCCATCTCAATAGTCATATTACCACAAGAAAATTCATAATACTATTTCGACAGTTTATGATCGCATTAGATGTAGCTAAAAACGGGCGACCTAATATCACAAGTATCTGGTTTTCTGGGTCAGGGACAGGTTGGGTATCTAGGATAACAATATCCACAGGATAAATAAACCTATCGACCTCAATAAGAACATCCTCGACAATACCACGCAGCTAACTGAAGTGTTATATGGGTAGTTTTTGAGTCACCAAGTCATAGATGGAGGTATACATGGTATGGAAGTAATTTCACACTGGCTCATAAGTCAAGTAACACTTTTTCAACACGGTAGTTACCTATTATACAAGAAATAGTAGGGGAACCTGGGTCTTTGTACTTAGAACTTGTGGTATTCTGGATAATCGAACTCACATGACTAGCTAGAAAGACTTTCTTATTACACTAAGCTTTCTCTTTCGCGTACAAAGATCCTTAAGGAACTTGGCATAAGTAGGAATCTGCCTGATTGCATCTAATAAAGGAAGATTCATGTTGACTTTCTTTAAAATCTCCAATACATCATTAAAGTTGGATTCCTTCTTAGTTGGTACTAGCAATTGTGGGAATGGGGATCTGGGTATAAAATCGGTATTAGCGGGAACCACATTGGACTTTTTAGAGACTCTATCAGTCTCTTCAGTTACTGGCTCAGAAGGGTGAACTACAACATGTTCACTATCGGGCATGGTTACCTTATTGTATACCACTCGACCACTCCTAAGGGTTGTAACAGCGTTCACATGATTGAACGGTTTCTCTCAAGAAGATACTTCACGAACTCCTCTAGGATGGGTTGTGTCTGACTAGGAAACTTACCTTTTTCTCTCAAAAATTCATTCATCTGACTAAACTGGTTTCGTAAATCGGAATAGCCTTTTTATTATCTTGTAAACTTTGTTCAACCGATTGCTGAAAATTTGCAGTGTTATGAGATAAAAGGGTGATAGACTCTTCTAAACTCATGATCTTCTTATTTGAAGGGTTCTAAAATTGGGCTGGTCCTGAAGGATTTTAGTGTAACCAAAACCTGGGGGAGCCTGAGTATTACTAGACTAGCCTTGATTCTGGCATTTAGACCAAGAAAAATTAGGATGGTTTCTCCAACCAGGGTTATAAGTTTCAGAATATGGGTCATATCTCTGACGGTTTTCAAACCTAGAGTTGTTATAAAGGGCATGGTCTTGCTCTTCGTATCTATCATGGTTTGACCCTTGATTCATTTCTAAGGCCTCTAGACGTCTAAGGATGTCTAACACATTATCAACTCTATCGACCCTATGGATAAAACTCCTAGATATTTCTGGTTCTCTCATCGAAGCCCATTTCCTAGTTTGCTCAGCTAACTCGATAAACGAGTCAAAAACATGTATCTGGGTACTGATATGTGAATTTCCCACCACTCAGTGTTTCTACCTGCATACGAGTTTCGCTATCTAGGCCCTCATATAAAATTTGGGCCATGTGGGCTTTTTCAAAGCCGTGATGTGGACAATGGTATAACAATTCATTAAACCTTTCTACATAATCGTGTAGGTTTTCACCTAATTTATTCTTAAAGGTCTGAAGGGACTGACGAATAACAGCAGTCCTATGGTGTGGGTAACAAAAACCTCTACAAGACCGTCCCAGGTAGTGATTGTTTTAGAATGAATGAAATGATACCACTCTTTGGATGTTTCATCAAGAGAGAAGGGAAACAAACACAACCTAAGCACATCTTTAGGGACATTCAGATAACTCACTGTCACAAATCATTTCAAAGTCTCTTATGTGGGTATACGGGCTCTCATTCTCTAACCCCCTAAATGTTCGAAGCATGCTAATTGTCCCAGGTTTAATATCAAATTTGACAGTAGTTGGGATAACTACCTCTAGGTCACGTACTACTCTAGAAGGGTTCATACGATCTTTTAGGGTCTTGTTTACCTGGACCTCATTCTCATTATTACCACCAATTTCAGCAACAACGGATGTACCACCTAAATATGTGTAACGGGTCGGACTTAAACAAAAAAGATTGTTTTCTTCAAGTCTATATCCTATACGGATCAAAAGACGCATATACAAGTAGAACTATTAGTGTTTAGTAAGAATATGTGCACATGCAAATGTTGGGGTTCACTATTTTAGATAAGCTTGGGTTACCACAAAAAAATATACCTAAAGTCAAAGACTGGTCAAAGGTACAAGGATTGGGTTTTTTGGTGTTTCGGATGATAAAGCCCAGAGGGTTCACCGTACTTTACCACAAGTTTTCCTAAAAATCGATGTATGACAAAAGATGCAATTGGTGTATGCACTTGTGTTTTTTTTATAATAAATAAAATACTAAAAATGCAAGCAAGCAAACAAACAAAATAAAAGTCAAAAACAAGAAAATAAGGAAAATAAAAACTAACAAAAACAAATAAAGTTCTTCGTATTTTCTTCTTTCTTTTTTGTTTTATCTTTAGCTTTAATCCGAACCTTTAATTGGCTCCGATTTCTTTTTGATCCAAAATCTGCAACAAAAAGATAAATACCCAAGAAAACATAAAATAGAACAAAAGAATAAAAATCTAAAATAATAAAAAACTAAACCTAAAAACTAAAAACAAGTCTGCGTCGGCGGCGCCAAAAATTGATGTGTTGTAGAAGTGATAAGAAAAGTTCGTTCAGGACTTGTGAAGATTTGGATTTAAACCTAATTTCTAAGCCTAAAAATAACAAAACTCAAATAAAATTGATAACAAGGTTGAGAGAAACCTGAGGTTAAGTCTCCACTATTTTCTAATTTTTAAAGTGATTTAATTCAATAATTATAATTATGCAATTCATACGTTCAATTTGATTCTAAAATATTGCAACAAGTAGATTTTTAAAATAACAATTATATAACGAAAGCATGGAACATCAAAAACCCTAGGCCAAGTATGTACCATCAAAAGAAATCACAATTGTTTAATAAAAATCATTAAATCAATTTTTAACCAAGGCAAATAATCATAAAAGAATTGCATAAATTAATTAAATAAATATTACCATATAATTATTGGAAAAATAGCTTCCTCCATCTCCTTAGCAATGAGGTTTAACTCCTTATGTTGGAAACACTCTCAAAATAATGATTCATAGCTCAAAAGTGTATAAAAAGAAGGAGAAATTATAACTCAAGAGGTTTGCAACGACATAATAGCGTTGCAAATAAGTGTATAATTGTTCTCACTGTTACAGAGGGAAAATTGCTTTACTGAAGATAAACGTTACAGTCGGTGAAGATATTCATTGCAAATATGATGAAGAAACCGTGACAGAGTGGTTGAAGAAACCGTCGCCAATTCTCTGTTCTTCAAGTTCTTTCAGCTGCAGAAAAATATTTTCTCTGCAACTCTTGATTTCTCACTCTGTTTGTCCCCAAACTTCCCCAAACTCTCGATAGCCTTTTTGTGAGTCTCACAACCTCTATTTATACATCACAGTACTCAAATCTTCCCAATTAATAAAAAATATTCTCGGATCGAGAAATATTATTTTCTTTCTCTCGCTGCTTTGATTTTTTCCTTCTCGGAAATATTCTCGATCTGCTTCAGTTTCCATACACAGTTTTGATTTTATTGTCTTAACAACATATCGAGAAACCAACTTTAAATAGGAAACTAAATCATGTTTCACGTGAATTATTTATTTTCCCTGATTTTCTTTCCGAGATTTGTTTCACGAGATAAATATTGATTTTGTTTGATTCTCACATATCCAAATTATATTCCATATAAGGTAAGAAGATTGTGTTGTCTTAAAACTCTTAGGATGTCCAAATTTATCGCTCAAAAATTCTTTACAGGTCGAGTAGTAAGAGTTCCCTCCAAAATAAAATTTGAAATGTAGAAAGTGGGTGCCCTTATCCAACCTGGGGTGCCTTTAGTAATTTTCTGGGGGTGCTTTTAACACTTTTCCGAGCCAATTTTTCTAAAAAAAATTATTTCCCAAAAACACCAGCAAACACATAAAATGACAGAATTAGTATACAATTGAGCACTATCAATTTAAAGAATTGAGACAAATCAGACACAAAAATGTTTCTATCAAGAACCGTTGATGCCTGGGTAACAAGGTCGGTACATTGATTACTTGACACATGTTGAAAACCCCACGGCGAGAAAAATACATGATGATCTGAGTCATGAAAGTAAGAGGTTTTGGAAACCGTCTACCCAAGAAATCCAAGAAGGTTTTGACACCCAAGGCGAAGAGGGCCAAAACGATGATGAACTAGGTGAAGGAATCCAAGGAGATGCTCGACGAGGTCGTTGAAGTCAATGGCCTGCTCCAAAGCGAAGACGACGATCATCTAGTCAGGGTGGTGCTCGTGGTTGAGGAGATGTTGTTTTTAAGACATTGATATAGTAGATTTGATCTCTTGTTTCTTTACGTTGCTTTGCCTAACTTAATTTTACGTTACTTGAACTCATGTTTACTTACGTTTCTAAGGTACAACTTAATTTGCTTTAGTAGATGTGGTACTGGATTGGTTTGAATTGTTTGTTAAGGCAATGTTATTTTGTAAAATTTAAAGTAGTTTATGCCTAAATCATTGTTGGTGTCGCCATAGTCTTTATGTATCGACCATGACGACCTTAGCATTCTCACTAGTAAAATATTTTCCCAGAGTCAGAGTCGTCATGGGAAAAATTAGCAGGTTGACGACTCCTGCTCTCATTAGTAGGTAGATTATTTCCCATCGCTGGAGTCGTTATGGTCAAATTTAGCAGGTTGATGACTCCAACTCTGACATGTTTAGCAGCTAACATGACGACTTCAATTCACCAAAATAATGGCAGGATTTATTTGTTATTGTTTATGTTATGAACCGATGCGACCCTAGCACTCAAAAACATCAAAAAAAAAAATCAAACATTGGCATATATGGTCGTCATGGTCTATTGGTATCTAATTTGCGCCTTAGTTTCTATTAAGTTAGTATTCGATTTTGCAATTATTACGTGTTTTTATGCTTTTGTAGGTACATTAGAAGAATAAAGATTTGTGGAAAAATTGGCTCAAAAAGTGATAAAGGCACCCAAGGACAAGTGTTATTGGCACCCCAAGAATGGATAAGGGACACCCTAGAATCGTGCCGAGTCAACTCAGTCAACACAGTGGGTCAACCCAGTGAGTCAACCCGGCCCGAGTCACCGATCCAGCTCATCGGCAGCAACACGGGAAGCTTCTGTGAACTCAAAAACACGTGAAATTTGGTGTGTCTTGCTTCCAAAGTGTCCCACAAGCTAGAAGAAACTCACACAAGACTAAACACATCGATTTGGAGTGATTTACGCCGGAAAAAGAGGTTCCCGGAGTGAATGTGGACGGGAAAAAGGATTCCATGTTTGATTCGGATTTGGGAAGATTCTGGAGAGTTTTGGAGAGTTCTATTAGGTTTAGA
>JAJJMC010016059.1:29847-62414 GCA_023531435.1 Papaver californicum
TCTAAAATCATTACCTTCACAAGTTCGAGAATCGAACCTCTTTTTACTTCATTGTAATCTCATGTTATAATCTATGTATGCCTTCACTTTCCCTTTTAATGAAATTGCAATTACAAAATCCTGAATCAACAAATTCCCACATAAAGTCGTCAAAATCATGAAACAACAAGTTTTGCAAGTTGGGTCGTTATGGTCTATTGTTGTCGATTAGAATCTTTATGGTTTAGGATGTGAACCAATGCGAGCCTATCCCGCCAAAACATCCTAGAAAATTGAATATGGTGTTGTTAGCGTCGTCAATGTCTATTTTATCGACCATGCCGATTTTTCATAGCCTGGTAAAGTTGTAGGTAAAGGTCGTCAGTGTTTGATGTTACGACCATGACGACCTTTGAAGAATCGTCATGGTAGTAACCTCACGACCATGACGACTCTTACTCTGTGTCTTTGCTTTCCCACAATGATTCGACGGTTTTAACCAAAACTTCGACTATCCTTATAATATTAGTAATTTACCTGAGTATTTTGAGCATTGGAATCACTCATTTCTCAAACCCTAGTTTTTACTTTTTTCCCCTCCAAAACCCCCTCTTCTTCTCCATCCATAAAAAAAAATCGCTAATTTTAATCCTAACCATAATCTATATGACCAATCTAATCTAATTAGTTATCTAAACTAATTATGTATTATGATTAATTAAACAAAGACAATTTAATCATTTATAAAAATATATAAATAAGAGATATTATATTTGGGTGACCCGATTTTATATTTTAGTATTCTCACAACCCGATAAAACCAGGCTAAAAAATGTCACTCCCGATCTCCTGTCTAACGTGCTTCTTAGGCTGCCTCTTCAACTGGCTATCACAAAATCTTGTTCAACCTAAAAAATTGTGTACGGTTTGATTTCGACTAAGCTGTATGGCCCGCAGTTATACACTTCACAAGTCTTCTTGTTGTAACTAATCTTTTTGCTTTTCAATGGTAATGGTAATGGTAATTATATCAGGAGGACATGAGAAAGCGCATAAGTTCATAACTATTTGCCACAGAGCAAGAGATGGATTATTTAGTGACTGTGGGGATTCGAACATCGGAGCCTCTTTAGTCGTATATCTGTCCCCTGACCAACTAAGCAGTTGTTAACTGCTGTAATTTCTTGGTGGACTTGGCATTTCATGTAATTATCTAAAGATTCCCAACCTGAAATCCCAATCATTAATTCTGAAGATCACATGATTCACATCCACCGATTATTGTTAATGTCAAATGTCAATTAGGGCTGGCTGAATAAACAAACAGTTGCCAAATTTCATCTAAATATTTCCTCGAAATAAAGTAAAAAAACCTAAAATGAAGGTAAACCATCCAATCAAAGTCATTAATAATCTCTTAATATTATCCAAACGATTCATTTGCGTAACTGCACAAACCGTTCACTTATTTACTCCAGAAGTCTATAAAATGGTGTCTTTCTTTGATTTAAAAGTCAGAACAAAAAGAAGAAGAGAGAGAAACTAAAACAGAAACTCTGAACATCAATACTCTCTCTTCTCATCGAAAACACAAAAAAAGAAAAAAGAAAAAAGAAAAAAGGCTTCTCAAAATCATCTTTTTTTGGGTTTTCTGGTGATAACCACCACGGCATTGGTACTCGCAACAACTAGCTTTAACGCGGCCGCAGATCTTAACGAATTGTGTAATGACTCCACATATCCAACACTCTGCAAATCAATCCTGAAGGTTGGAAAGGGTGTTACAGGACAATCAGATTTACAAGCAGTTCGCTCAGCAATTCAAGTAACATTGGATGAAGCGAAACAGGCTATGGTAACCCTTAACAAGACGATTGCTACACCTACAGATCCTACTAAAAAGGCTAACTTGGAAATTTGCAGCGAACTATATGATACAGCCATTGACGATCTAGCAACTTCACTGTCAAACCTAAAGGACAAAGTAAAGAGTGACCTGATGATAAATCTGTCAGCAGTGATGACGGATTTCGATACCTGTACAGATACCTTCGGTGAGTTCAGTATGGAATCTCCAATTGGTAAAATCAATCAACTTTTGTACCAGCTTTCCACTGATAGCTTGGATTTGGCACATGTTCTGAATTTTTAAAAGTTAGTTCAAGTTTTAGATATTGACATACTAGGAAGAACTACCTGGAATCCGAGGGTGTTCTCTTTGCCCAAAGAATATAATATTATTGTTAATGTATTAGATAAAATCGAGAATTTGAAACTTTTTACAAACCCATTTATTTCTTACATCTTTGAGATAACAATGCAACAAACACAAATGCGTGTTGTTTGAATGGGCATATATCCCTGGTCACAACTGAACAGTTGTCACTAACAGATTAAAAAGATATGATGGAGGTTTTGCCCATAACTCAATGGTTGTCTCTACTTAGCTTTAGAGGTTAATGCATCACCATGTTGGCCTCCCTAAACACAAAAGAGAAGTCATACACAACACAGGGGATTGCTACGAACCAGGAAACAAAAAGTACTACATCCCTAAGCGTGTAAAATGGAAAATAAGAGCGGGGATTGTTCCGAACTAGGAAACAAACAGTACTACATCCCTATGCGTGTAAAAGGGAAAATAAGGGAGCATAATTGAACTACTTTCCATTAATTGATGATATATATATATTGGAAACAGTATCCAGATAAAAATTACAAGTAACCTGTTTGGTAGCTTTGGAGTTTTCAACCAAAAAGAAAGTGGCTTTTCACTTCTCATCTATTCTTCTGAGATTAAATGGCAGGATTAAATTTCTAACTCTAAAGGTGTGGAGCTCAAAACCCACCAACTACCCATTATTCCAATCAAACTAATCTTGCGATCTCCGAACTCAACATTTGCCAAGCAAAGAAGCAAATAATCTTCCACGTCAACTTTCTTTGCATAGAATGACTGCAAATGATATAATAGTTTCATTTTCAGCGAGGGAAGCAAAGAAAACACCCAAAGGAGATTAATATGGAATACAAATGTTATTTCTCTTCTGTCAAGTGCAGTTAGTACTAAAACAATGACTATTTTGAGGGTGAGGGTTCTTACTTCCTTTACTTTCTAAGAAATAAAGAAGAAAGATGTAATTAATATGCTCACCTTAAATATGTACATCGGGTCTTCACGCATACATTGGTAGCGTAACTGCAAAATTTTAAGAAAAATTGAAGTTATGAGCTTGATAGAAATATTTCCCTTGAATTATTTTATAATGATCTCATTTTGCTATACACAGTCATCAGAACTACTATGTAGAAGGCTGAAATGCTATACGCAGAAAATATACTTCTGTTCAATATCAGTCTATCTTCGAACGTATCAGGATTGAACTCCTATTGAGCACATAAAAGTTTATTTTACCAGCTTACCTTTTCAACAAAAAGATAGATTGAGAGAGCATTAGGCTTGGTGCTGAAGAGAGAAAGCACAACTTTAAGAACAAGAGTAAAAGGATGATCCCAACTCATTACAACAGTCATAACCAGCAACGCAGGCATCCAAAGTTTCCTCACCACTGCCAAGAATGTGTATGGGTCATCCTCCTCAAAGAATTCTGGCGCACCCCACAGGTTTTCCTGATGTTCGTCTGCCAAAATATCATTTCACAAATCACTGAAAATCAAGAGAAACTATAAACATTCAACACCAATTATCGATAGCAACTTTAATAAAAGGATGTAACCCAAACAACAAAGGGTTGTTCTAACCATCCATAGCATACGAGACCTGTGGCCGAAGGCTGAGATAACCAGTTACAATTGAAACACCAAAAACACTTCTCAGGCTCAATTTCCCTCCTGGAAACATATAAACACAACAACAAAAGTACAGTAAAACATAACAATTCCATAAATATGTAACAGCTTTTAGAACCTAAAATCAGTAATCATCTTGCCTGAAAAACTGAAATTCTGTACACATTTTCTCTGAATACTGATATTATACTGAAATCTTGATGCGTTTCCTTGTAATACAGGTTCAAGTCCCTTAACTAATCTCTTCAACAGCTCATAATTCCCATTAACTAGACAAGAAATTTTCATTAAAATTAGAAAAGTCTTTCGATTCAACAACACCCACCCATTCCACAAGAACACAGATTACAGAAATCACCAACAGAATCAACTCGTTATAAAGAAGAAACTAATCAAACTCCCAACATTATACAAAAAATCATAAGCAATAGATCTTATAACTATAATTAAGCTCAATCCCCCGATAAACTTTGTGGGGAAGTCTTCTTTCCATCCAATTTTGAAACAGCCAAAAACATGAACCTAGGGTACTACTAAAGCAATTCAAATTAGAATATACCTCAAAGATTCGGATAATTTTTGTTAGAGATACACACAAATTTGTTCAATTTGGAAACTGTTTAAGTCAAACACAATAATGAGATTGAAGTAAGAGTCGAAGAAAATCGAAACTTACAGAGTTTTCTTGTGGATGATATAGATGAACTTGGGGTAGAGAGAAGAGAAAGTGATGCCCTAATTGGTTGCAAAAATCTTACTGCGAACGCCATGTTTTTTTATAGTACCACCATTATCGATAGCGAGAGGAACCCTTAGGGAGTTTTTTTTTTTTTGTTGAGAACTCCTTGGGGAGATTTTTGATACCGTTCCTTCTTTGTTTTGTGAATTCTTCTCAAAAGAACCCTTGTATGAGGACTTATAAGTTGAGGGGCTTTTCAAGCGGAGATAAAATAGGATATTAGATATGAACTTTAAAAACCCAATATCAATTATATTTTTATAATGGTTAAATTATCTATATTTAATTAATAATAATTAACTAATAGATTAGATTAATAACAATTAATCTAATATAATGTTATACTTAACCAATCAATCATATTTTATATGTTTTATTTTGGTGGAAATAAAAGTTGTAGAAAAAAGAGATTTTTTTTGAGATTTTTGAAAAATCCTAGATTTTGATTCACTCAACCAAAATGAGTAATTCTAGTGAGAAATTTGAGGTGGGTGAATCCTTATATGATAACCAAACCAAATTTTACATACCCATTGATGGAGACCCAACTATGGATGATCTTTTGGATGGTAGAGAGGTTTTAACTCAAAGTGGTGATGGTGAATCTCAACCAAATAGAGAAACTAGCCGTCAAAGTGAATATTCAATGGCCGAGAGTAGTCAGGTATACCTCTAGCTTAAACTCTTGGTCTTTTTATGGCTCGATTTGATGAAATTACGTTAAAAAAATATTTTTTTGAGTGATTCAGGCTAGTTTATGATTGGTTTTTCATCGTAAAACCAACCGTAATCTTTATTCACGGTTAGAATTTGTTGAATATCTAACCGTAACTGGTCAAAATGGTGGAAAACCAATCATAACATTTTTACGGTTGGTATTGTAGCATCGAAACCAACCGTAACTCATTATGTGCATGGATATTTATTGATATTTATTGCACCAGTTACGGTTGGTTTTGACCAATAATTTCCAAACATAAACACAATTACGGTTGGTATCGATTTTTTATTCCCAACCGTAATTCATTCTCTACATTTTGATTTTTTATTCCCAACTGTAATTCTTTCTTTACATTTCTTTTATTTTTTAAGGGTGTTTTTTGGGGTACAAATCAACCGTAATTTGTTCTACGGTTTGATTCGATGCTCTAAAACGAACCGTAAATATATCTTTCCTTGTGTTTTATTAGCTAATGCTTTGATATTTTTGGTTCAACGAATGCTTGTACCTCATCCAATGTATGCTCAGCCTCCTCCAAATGATATTCTAACTGAAGATACTACGGATCACTATTTGAACGACTTGGTAGGTTATATATAAGTTGTTAATTCCTTTGGACAGTATTGCTAAGTATTTTTTTTTCTAACTTTTCGTTTTTGGATATGTAGACATGGGAAAACAAAGATGATACAAAACAATGGGCTAAAGAACATGACAAACTCATCATGTGTGTGATTGTTTGTAACGATCAAGTGAAGGAACGTCGCTTCCAAATGGTTTGCGAGTGTAGTAGATTCCATACAAGTCATTCGAAGAAGGGTACCGTGTATGAAGGAAAGACGAAGAGGAAGAATACTACTTTCACTAAGAAGAGGGGATGCCCTTTCAAGCTTCAATTTGAGACCAACAATGAAAAGAAGTGGTTTTTATCTAAAGTTGTATGCGGTCGTCACAACCACATACCATCGAAGAGTTTGTTAACACATCCTTATGCGGCACGGATCACCGAGGAAGAAAAGGTCATCGTAGGTTCCGTAACCGAAAAGCGGATAAAACCTATTGATATCCTCGGACACTTGAAGCATAGAAACCCGACTTTAGAGACGATCCACAACGCAAAAGCCAAGTTGAAAAGTGATAAATGGAAAGAAAGGGACCAAATTCAACAACTAATGTACTTGGGGGAGAAGCACAACTACACTATGTTCCATGAAGAAGATTAGGATAAACAAATAAAGTATATTTTATTGGCTCATCCCGAGTTTATGAAGTTGGAACGGTGCTCCCATCAAGTACTTCTAATGGATTGCACGTACAAAACTAACAAGTATAAGATCCCGGTCTTGAATTTTTTCGGGAAAACTTCTACTAAGTCCCCGTTTAGTGTTGCCTTTTGCTTCTTGAGAGACGAGCTCGAAGAAAGCTATATGTGGGCATTAGAACAAGCTAAATTATTCTATGTGGAAGGATATACCCCTAGGGTGATTATTACCGACAAAGAACAAGCCTTGATGAATGCAATAAAAAGTGTCTTCTTGGATGCTCATAATCTTCTTTGCACGTTCCACTTGTGGAATAATACTCAAACCAAGTGAAAACCGATTATTCGGCTAACAAAGAAAAGCGAGATGGGGAGAGTTAAGAAATTACCGGTACCTCAACAAGAAAAGGCCAAAGAAATATTCGAGGAGGATGACAAGTTGTCAGAACTAAAATGAACTAGTTTCCAAAGGGAGTGGGAAGCTTTGACATGGTTTATCACCAAGGAAGCTTATGAAGAAAATGCTCGTATGTTGGTTGCACATTGAAGACATTATCCAAGTGTTGTGAAGTATTTGATGGACCATTGGTTGAATCCGCACAAAGAGAAGTTTGTAGCGGCGCTCACAAACTAATATAAGCACTTTGATAACCAAGCTACAAGTACTGCGGAGTCATCTCACAACCGATTGAAGAAGAAACTTCATAGTTGTGATGGTGGATTTGTTACGGTCTTCAAAGCCATGCATGATTATTTCCTCCGTGACCTTGATATAGTTAAGGAGAATTCGAAAGAATTCGTTGTAGAAAACACCTTATTCATAAAGACGAACCATGGCTCGAGTGAATTTCTTATAATGTGTCGCATTGCGCAATTGATAAGATAATGTACGAAGTTAATCATTATAGGTTGGGCAACTTGCACGAAGAAAAAGAATGTGTTTGTCCTAACATGTCAAGTTTGGGACTCCTATGCTGGCATATGATGGCCAAGTACGAAGAAGACGGTGTGGTACCAATTCAAGATATTGATCCGTTTTGGCAACAATTATCTTTCAATGAACCCATCGTCGAGCAAGATTTTGGTGGATCGTTTGGCGATACCGATATTGGAAAAGCCCTAGATGAGAAATATTCCAGCCTAAATCGGGCGCAAAGGCAAATATGGTTGAGTAAATTGAGCAACTTCGTGTTTCCACACACAAGGTACGATGTCAAGGAACCAACTAAGGGGAAGAGAAAGGGTAGACCTCCTACGAAAGAAAAGAGGCATTTAGTGCGGAAAAAAGTAAGGAAAATCTTGGAAAAATCAAAGAAAAGAGAACCTTCGGGTTTTGAGCATTTGTAAAAGGAATATGAATTGGAGGATGAGAAGGAGGAGGATGTTTAAGGTAGAAACAAACGAAGAAGAAGTAAAACGGAACAAGGAGGACCAAGCCTAGTAGATTATAAAGGAAAACGTCTCGTGTTTCCTTCTCAAAAGAGTTCAACAATAGAAGTTGGTGCCAAGGGAAAAGGTCCGATATTTCGCTCTTAACAAAAATCAAGAAGCGTAGTTGAAGTGAAGCAAAATGAACGGGTACTTGAAGAGTCAAAAATGACTCCCTCAAGTGTTGGGGTTGAGTCGATCAATGTTCCTGCCAATCCAATCTCAAGAAGAGTTAGTATAAAAGAATTAGCGAGAAGCAAACAAATTGCCAAGGGAAATGCATCATTGGTGGAAGAGCCGCATACGATCCGGTTTGCAAAAGGATTGATGCAAGCACCATCTAAGGATCCCTTTCTCATTTACGATTGGTTTTGGACTCAAAAAAACAACCGTAAACCTGGGAAATCATTGTCTGTCAGTTTTACGGTTGGTTTTGTAAGATGCAAAACCAACCGTAAATCTGAGGTTTTTTAACTTCAATTTTACTGTCATATTTACGGTTGGTTTCTTGAGTCCCAGACCAACCGTAAATAATCTTGGATACCTTTTTTTTTTTTGTAATTCCTTTCACTCCAAATTTGTGTATATAAATCAAATTTTTAAGCATATTCATTCATTCTAACTAAATTAGACCTGAATTGGTTCATTCACTCATACAAAAACTAACAAAACATAAGCATTTAGAAATTGAGAAATTAGTATCCAGGAATATTTACGGTTGGTTTTGGGTTTTCAAAACCAACTGTAAATTTGGGATTATAATTATGGTTATCCTATTATGTAAATTACGGTTGATTTTTCGAGTCATAGAATAACCGTAAATAATCCTGGATACTTTTTTTTGTAATGCCTTTCACTCCAAATTTGTGTACATAAATCAAATTTTTAAGCTTATTCGTTCATTCTAACAAAATTCGACCTAAATTGGTTCATTCACTCATACAAAAACTAAAAAAAAAATATAAGCATTCAAAAATTGAGAAATGAGTATCCAGGAATATTTACGGTTGGTTTTTTGAGTCCCATACCAACCGTAAATAATCCTGGATACCTTTTTTTTTTTGTAATGCCTTTCACTCCAAATTTATGTACATAAATCAAAATTTTAAGCTTATCCGTTCATTCTAACAAAATTCGACCTAAATTGGTTTATTCACTCATACAAAAACTAAACAAAACATAAGCATTTAGAAATTTAGAAATGAGTATCCATGAATATTTACGGTTGGTTTTGGGTTTTCAAAACCAACCGTAAATCTATGATAAACTATTGATCAGATTTATGGTTGGAATTCCCCATCCCAAAACCAACTGTAAGTCTGTAATTGTTGAAATTTACAGTTTTACGGTTGGATTTGGACTTGCAAATCCAACCGTAAAGTTTCAGTAATATGCTTTGAACTTGATTTCTCCTTTGTTTGATTTCCAACTTGAAATTTAGGTAAATAAATCATGATTTCTTACTAAAACTTCTTCATTCTAAATAAATAAATTTAGCTACATTTGTCCATTAACTCTAACATAAACTAAGAACAAACAAAATAAATTTCAAACTAATTTGTCCATTAACTCTAACATCAACTAAAAACAAAGTTCAAACTAAAACTCAAAAGATTAATCCGTCCAAAGAATTTAAAATCCACCATAAAAAACAATTAAAGTTTGATACAATTTTGATATTCAACATAGAGTTAAGGAGAAGGAGGAGGAGATTCTTCGACACGGGTATTACGAGCATCACCACAAGCTCTTTTTTTGGTCGTGCTACCACGACCACGAGTACGAGGACCATCACGACCACGACCATGACCACCACGAGTACGAGGACCTCTTTGCACATCCCAGGCTTCATCATGTGTCTCATCATCACTAGGTTGTTGTTCACTTTGGCTAAGACCTTTACCTCTTGAATCGGTTTTAGCTTTTTAAGCTCCGCTCCGACTCATTTTGATTTGGTTCATGAAGCTTTCGTATCTTATGTTGCAGGGTATTTTTTTCCTTAACCGTCATCGGATCACCTCTACTTATGCATTGAGTCATAGTCTCTGCCAATGCAAGTCCTTTCTTTTTCTATTTACATTTTAAAATAAATATTAGTCGAGTCTTTCGGATATTAAAAACATTAATATCATAAGTAATTTACGTACCAGATTGAAATATAGATTCTTCCAATAATCCACATCAAATAGACCGCCCGTGTCTTTTCCTTTAGCCTTTTGAATAATTCTCATAGCTTTCGGATCATTATTGATCACATGAGGATGACCAAAATGGTAATACCAACCCAAGTAATCTTGTACTGCCTCTTTTGTGCATGCAATTGGATTTTCCTCCCGCATTTGGATTTGGTATTCTGGTTTATAGCGGTCGTTCCAAATAGCGGTTGTAGGCGTTTGGGTGTAATTGAGTATGATACTTCTTCCTTCCGTCACAGAGCCATCAACATACAATTTAAAGTCTTAGATTGCTACCTTGGTTTGGACCATTCCATATTGGCGTAGAATTCGACGAGGGTTGGCCATTACGAACCCAAACAGATGGTATAAAGGCCCGTTGTAGCCTCTGCCAAGCGAGTAAATTCATGTTCATCTTCTTCTGTAACTTTGTTGAGATTTAAATAACTTTGTTGAGATTTAAATAAGGATCAAACACAACATCTTCTATGGTGAAAGCATCAATTTCCATCATATTCTCTAATATCTTAGCATCTTTCCCATGTAACTGAGTACTGGTGATCTGAATTTCTTTTCCGTAGGACCAGTAAAATCATCTTTGCACTCTGAGTCAGGAGCCAGGCTCGGAAAGTGGTCATAGACTCATGCCCATGAAGATATCAAATATATATAAGAGAATGCGCAAAAAAATAAGAACAAAAATAAATATGCAAACATTGAAATTAACTATATATTACCTGAAGAAGACCAGTATTCCCGGAAATTTAAGTAGCTCCATCCCTCGAGGCTTTTCTAAGGTTGTAGAGCAAATAAGCGAGAATGGCAGTGCCCCACGAATACTCATTTCTCTACGCAAAGCGTAGTTTCGTCTATCACCTACCCTTCCCGTTCCTTCAGCTCAGTTCCTCCAAACTTGTCCCTCATACTACGCAACATTAACTTCTTGGTTATACCTAAATCTTTCGTCCTTGTTTCACCCGGTTTATCTCCAGCAGCCAGTTTAAACTCATTCTCGGCTTCTTTTCTATCCCAACCAAGAGTGTCTTCAACAAGGATATAAAGATCACTCCAACTCATGTTGTTGTTAAAATCTTCATATACAACTTTTCCTTCAACTTATAAGTCTAGAATTTGCTTGACATCATCCGGCGTTATTCTCATCTCGCCGAATGGGAGATGAAACGTATCGGTTTCAGGCCAATATCGTTCCCTGAAGGCTGAGCAAATAACACTATCATATTCCAACATTGAATAACGCATACCGGTCCATAACCCTGTATTACGTACTATAATACAAACGACATTACATTATTCACCTAACGACCAATTTTTAGCCCTTTGACGAACCAATTTCTTCACGGTGGTTGTATGATCCTACAAAGAATAGAAACAAAATTTGTTAATCAAAATCATACCAACAAGTTATAATTTAAAGTTAAACAAAAAAAAATCATAACAAAACAAGTGAAGTTTTTAGATTACTACCCTACTCTCAGCAACTTTGGCATCCCATGAATTTGGATAACCAAATAATATTGCAGACCTATCTAGGGCCTCACTCCAAAGTCCGTCATTCTTCCTCTTATTCAACAACATGTCTTTGCCTTTGGGAATATGCTTGCCTTTCGGTGAAGGTTTATTCCTTGGCTTTCTTTCCTTCACTTGAGGTTGAGACGAATAAACAACAACTTATTTTCCTTTGCCTTGATCACCAACTTCTTCACTTGAGGTTTCTTCTTCTTGTGGTGGTTCATTAATCACAAGTGCACCTCCACTCATCACCGGTAGATCTTCGAATTCTGGAATACTTTGGAAAACATTATCTTCCTCTTGAGGTAGTACATTATGACTAGAGCTACCACCTACCTCAAAATTCATCTTCTTCTTATTGTTCTTTATCATTCCTCTATTATCTACCCCTAAATGATCATCATGGCGAGGAGTGGGAGTGTGCTCAATTGGTGTTAATTTATCACCCCTCTTGTTCTTGGGTTTAGCTCTATTCTTATTCCTACAACATACAAGAAATACAATTCAATTCACAAGTTAGGTAATTTCAAAAAAAAAATCAACAAAACATTTTTTTTTTGAAAACTCAGGATAATTTACGGTTGGTTTATCCCAATAAAAACCAAACGTAAATATTTTTACGATTGAAATTTGGCTTTAAAACCAAACGTAAGTCAGGTAGGTTCAAAAAAAATCAACACGGGATATTTTACGGTTGGTTTATACCAATCGAAACTAAACGTAAATATATTACGGTTGATTTTTTACTTCCAAACCAAACGTAAATACTATTACGGTTCAAAAAAATGTAAACGTAAAAGCTTAAAAAATTTAGCCTTCAAAAATGTTTATGGTTAGTAATTAAGAATCGAAACCAACTGTAAAATGTCATATTCCTCTTCATTATGCAAATTTACGGTTAGAAAATTAAAAAATCTAAACATAAGCTTAATGAAACCCAGTTACGTTTGGAAAACCAACCATATGTTCTTCAAATTTTATATTTACGGTTGGAATTTGAAAAAACATCAACCGTAAATAATTCTGGAAACCTTTTTTTTTTTACAACTCGATCAATCAAACAAGAAAATTAACTATAAAAAGGGTTCTAAAAATAACATGGGTTTTGTCGAATACCTCATATATACCATTCGTTGTGGTTGGGGAGTTTGATTTCCTTCACCGCCGGTTTGTTCTTCAATCTCTTGATTAGGTTGTAAAGTTTGATTTTGATTGCCATCACTAGTAACTTCTACATCTTTAGTAGGATTCTTCATCACGAACTTTAGAGTTTAATCGACGAAGAATTTTTCGAATCGACAAGGAATTTTGATGGAGAAGAAAAGGGGGAGAAGAAGAGTTGAAATGGAGAAAGAGGGGATACGGTTGGAGAAGAAAAGGTTTTGAATTGAAATGAAAATTGATTAGATAAGGTTTTATTTTGTTTAGGTTTTAGTAGATTGAAAGGAAAATTAGATTTTTTTATAGATGGAAGGGTAATATAAGCCCCTATATGAGGGTTCTCAAATGACTTTGAGTCTGCGAGAGGCATGGAAATTTTAGATGTGGGCAAACTCACTCGTCTCGTGATTCTACTGAACAGATTAAATATCCTCGCATAATATACCTCAATAAATTGGGGGCTTTTGGAATTAATATGGGGATTTTGAAAAAGACAAAATAGAGTCATCAAATAGTAATTCCTAGAACCTCTTAGCCATATATTTTTATAAATGTCTAAACTACCCCCATTTGATTAGCTTTAATACATAATTAGTTTAGTTAATTAATTAGATTTGGTTATATTAGATTAATTATATAGACTATGGTTAGGATTAAAGTTATAATTTTTTTTTAACGAGTAGAGAAGAAGAAGCCTTCTGGAGGGGGAAAAATGAAAAAAATGAAAAAGAAAATGAAGAACCCATAACTCAAAACACTCAAGTCAACTACCAATAGCTTACTAATGGTCGATTTTTTTTTTGTTAAAATCGTTGAATCATTATGAGAAAGCAAACACACAGTGTAAGGGTCGTCATGGTCGTAAAGTTACTACCATGACGATTCTACAAAGATCGTCATGGTCGTAACATCCAACACTGAAGACCCTTACCTGCAACTTTACCAGGCTATGAAAAATCGTCATGGTCGATAAAAATATATTATGATGATACTAACTATACCATCTTAAATTTTTCCTGGATGTTTCGGTGTGATAGGGTCGCATCGGTTCACACCCTAAACCATGACGACTCTAATCTGCCATTATTTGGATGAGTTGGAGTCGTCATGGTCGACACCAATAGACAGTGACGACCCAATTAGACTATGAGGTCGTTGTGGTTTATCGAAAGGTCGTCATAGATTACATAAATAGGGCCGTCATGGTTTTAGAAAAAAATCCATGCGATCCTAAATACACTTCGTCTTCAGGAAAATAACTAGTATGGGTCATCATGGTCGAAAATCAACAACCATAACGATTTTTTATAATTTTAAGATGCATATAAAAAGTTATTATGGTCTTTGATTTGGGACCATGACGACTTACAACGATGAATTGATTTCAAAAAAAAAAAGAAAAATATGGATCGTTAGGAAGAGGATAAGAGGAGAGGGTGAATGATTTTAGGTTTTGATTTAAGAATATAAAAGGGCTTATGAGTTTTAATGTATTAGGATTTTAGATTTAGTTATTAGGGAAGGGTAAAATAGTATTCCCACCACCATTCCCCCCCCCCCCTATAATTTATTGTGTGTGAATAAATTTGGCAAAGCCCCCTATTAATTTTATGAGCTCCCAATTAAGCCAGAATAATTTGAGATGACTGGAATTAATTGGGAGCTGCTAATTTTAAGAGCAATTAGATTAGCCTGATAAGGGGTGTTTAGGAGCCGTAAAAAAACTAATTAACCTTTTTTAAAATTTAATTCACTACCCTCACATTATATAAAATCTAATTTACTTCAAAACAACTAAATTATTTTGTGTTTTAGGCATTTTTTTGCCCCACAATTTTATGATGAAATTTTACTTATTATGGATAATGAAGAGCACATCCACAGTCGACAAGATTTTGACAACAAATTTCACTGATTGTGGAAAATTTTCCTTACAAATGAAAAACAACATCCACAATCAACAAGTTTGTGATCAAAACTTTGCTAATCGTGGATATTGTTCTTCATCTGTGAAGAAAACCTTCCACAATCGGTGTGTATATCATCAATATCTTACCGACTGTGGATCCGTTCTTCATAGTCGATACCTTGTTGATTGTAAAATTACATATACGAGCAAGGAAATTAGGTCGTTTCTTAAGAGTGTGAGAATATCTTCTGAAGAATATTCCTCGAACCAGGATATGGGAACATGGTCATTAACGTGCTAAGCTACAAAGTCGCTACCTTCTGAAATTAATATGTTAACATTCTGGTTGTATTGCAAAGGATAACTGGTTCAAAGTTCATTAACCATGGAAACTTGATGAGGCTTTGAATTATCTTACATTAAGTGAATCTTCAAATATAAAATATACCTACCATTTATGTCTTATTTATACGCTGATGCCGATCACATATTGATTGAACTATGTTGGCTTGATCTCACTATGATACGTAGGCAATATATTGAGCGACACAATCATTCCAACTTAAAAGTTTTTATGTCTTGTTTTGAAAATATTGAGAGAGTATTTAAATGGCTTAGAAAATAAACTAGATTTTTTATGTTTGTCGGTATAAGATGGGTCAAAGGAGTGGCATCCACCTGGGTTGTGGATGTGAGGGAAACAACCCCATACAGTATGAAATTGTTGGTAAATAATTTTGATTTGATTTAATTCCAACGGAAACGTGTCGATTAACACCAATATCTCCAATGGATGCAAACCTTCCTCTAAGAATTTGTGATTGACTATACATCGATCGTCAAAAGTTTTGAATTTGTTTTTACTTTTTTATTTCTGAGTTTTCTATCAATGGCATCATCAAAAAATTATATTGGTGTATTCTTGCCGTGCCAACAAAATACCAACTTTGAATTCAATCACGGTGTTGTAGGTCTTTATTGCATCCTGAAGGCATTTATTAAGTTACTATTAGAGCACTTCTCGGTTGAATTCAACCAAACGTTGGTATGTCAAGTTTAGTTCTAAAACTCACCAAGTGAATCGCTTACTAAAGTCAATTTCGTTATGTTAGAATTAGGGCACACAAATGTTGATACATTCTCTAGTTACAAATTGAATACCTGAAGATGTATTGAAGATCAGACGAAGACATCATCCTTCAGATTCAGGTTAATAAAGATTGACTATGACTGTTCCATTTTTATCAAGTTCTTACAGTCGTATTCATTGGAAAAATAACATGAGAATTTTTTTTACATGAGTTTAGTATTTAGATGACTTGATCATCGTATATGATCAAAAGTATCTAGAGAAAAGATATATGTTAGTTTTTCCGACAACTTAAAGTATATAAAGTTACAAAGTGTAGTTCTTTATACCTTCGTGTTTCAAACATGACACTAATAGATAACTTGTTATTATTTAGTGTTGAACTTTTGGCTTGAATCCAAACTTTGATAATCATGTTAGAAAGAAATTTCTTGGATATGTATTATAGTGTTTTGAACTTCGAAATTATGTTTCGATTTTAGTAAAGATTTAGGACCGATTCCAAGCAAGGATCGATCCCAAATGGCAGGGGCGATCCCAGGACTGATCCTGATTGTATTCTGACTTGTTTCTACATTTTTGAGTTTTTTTGTTTCTTTGATAAATGGATTTCGATATGTATACAAGTTGGAATATGGAAAGTTCATATATCAGGAAAATATTGAACATGTATTTAGCTCTAATATTTTATTGTTCATATTTATTTATTTGGTAGTCAAGGCAATATCCTATTGATATTATTGAGATACATCATTGATTCTATATTGATTATTTATTCCAGAAGATTACACATAACAAATTGACTAATTTAGCAAAGTATATGGACTTGCAACTGGTTGTCATACTAATAGAATATCTTAAGTATTGATTTTGGAATATATTATTGATTATATATTTTGGAAATAATATGTTGTATTTATTGCAAATGAGTTATACATGTAAATAATAAAGGTTTTTAATAAAATACCCTCCGTTAGAAATGTGTTATATAAAATAGGTCTATTTTTTTTTGAAATTTTTTTGTCCAATTTTTTTGAAAAAACATGTAACGGTGGTTAGTGCCTTGGTGGCAGTTAAGTTGCCTGGTAAAAGACATTTATATCCCCCAAATCGTCTGTATGACTCGGACCTAATTAGAACGAGTTAATAGAGTGAGTCAGCACCTAACCGAATCTAGTTAGGAGCGTGAGTTATGATTGTCAACTCGTGGAAAATCAATAGAACCTTAATTATTCCATCATCGTCGTGGAAAATAAAATTAAATCAAACTATTCTCGATAGAAACACTAAAAATTAAAAAAAAAAAATTACTACAACACTGATTGAACCTTGTATACAATTGAAATTTCAGGAAAATTTCTACCTAATACATAAAAGTACATCACTACTAGTAAGTAAAATCTAAGAACCCTAATTATGTTCATGCTCTGAAAATTATGTTTTTCCCAAATTTCAAAAACTCTAATTTAAAACTAAGAAAATAAATTTTGAATTGAATCATTATAAATGGAAGAATCATCAAAATTACAACTACCCAGTCCATGAATTAGCAAAAGAAGTTGATAATATAAACCCTTGAATTCCTCTAGAACCCTAAATATACAAACTCATTAAATCACGTCTTTCAATTCCTAGAAACCCCAAACCCATTAAATCCAAAACTAAAAATGTTGACCCCAAACCTATTGCTCTTGTTGTTATTACAATCCATGGACCTGCAACTCTTATAGAGTTCGCATCTCTACTTCTATCTCTTAATTTTTTCTTTAAGTAAGATCTAATTTTGATTTAAACAAACTCTAATTTGAGAGAAATCTAAAAACCTAAAAAATATGATTTCATTATAGGATTTATAAGCTTTTGGTACTTGTTTTTACAAAACTTTCAACATGATCAAAAAACATTTACACAGAAAGAAGGAGGCGGGAAGAAGATGGAGAAGACAAGTTATTAAATAGGGTTTAATTATTCTGAAATGATCTTTAAGTAAAGGTGATATTTAATGTAAGGATATCTTGGTAATTTTCTCAACAAAATCTGATGAAGTCTCATGAGATTTAACCAAAGTAGTGGGTCCAGACAGAGCAGCTAACGGTGGGGTATAAAATAAATTTCAAAAAAAAAAACGGGCCAACTTTATTATATCGGAATTTATAGTTGAAGTACTTTTTTAATTTTTCCTAAATATAATCATATAATATCAAGATCTTTGCTTATTTCAGAAATGACATTTAAGGAACATCTTTTGATTTTCGATTTTCTGAATTGGTAGATCTTGTTTCTAAACAAGCCTTGATCATAACACTACAAATAACAAAGTTTTGTATTCTTACAAACTTACCCAGAAGACACCTGAGAAAAGTGTAAGGTTAGTATCAGTAACAAGTAATCTGATTTAATTTGAATAAGAACACGATTAACCAGTTTTAATAATTCTTTGCGATCAAAAAGCTCTAGTAATACCGTTGGTGGGAAATTAAAATTGTTATTTAGTTTTCCGTGTTTATTACTTGTTATAAAAGTTATGAGATCGTGAATCATAAAGTTACTCATTTTCATTTTTTAAGGATCGAATCGATACCACGTGAATTGCAGATTCATGGTCATTTTTATATGCGCCTTGAAATTTTTTAAAAATAAAATATATATGTTGTAAATTAATAATAGTAAACCCCCACATGAATAAAATGTACATGTATTTTATAAACAAAAAACTAGATTAGTGTAATGGTTTATCCCTCAACCAGTAAGCTATAAGTGTCGGGATCGATCATTGTCCACTTCTTATATTTTACCTAACGTTAATTTTCTCAAAAGTCAAGTTTTCCTTTGAAATCAGGTGTTTGATAAGGACTACGGTTGAAAAAGTCGGAGTCAAATATAAATTACCCTAGAAATTTACTTTAAAAAAATAGTTGTTTTGACGTGTCAACAATGAAAAAAAAGTTAGAATCGCATATTCGATTCATAAGAACATTGTGACTCGATTTGGAAATGGGTGACATGACTCGTCCGAGTCAATAACCTTGCTTGTTATTGAACTAACACATAGTTATCTTCAATATACATTATGTTTATTCCATAGTCATTATCTTCTAATATAAGGCCACTAAAGAACTTTGAAGATCAGATTATAGAAGATTTTAGGGATTTCGAATATGTTGTAAAAACTGTTGATTTTCCAACGTTAATAGACTCCGACTTGTATGACAAATCATCAGTGGAATCAAGTACAGGTTGTTAGTTTTAAAAATTAAGAAGGTTAAATACTTTGAAGACTTGAACTTATATATATATATTGACGTGAGTATCTTCTTGACTTGATTGTTTGGGACAAACAAGTTGTTTATTTTAATAAACATAATTCTTGCGTATCGACATGTTGTTTGTGATTTTTCATAAACATAAGTATTTTAATCAAGTGGGTTATTTTAAACAAGTTGTTTATTTCAATAAACATAATTCTTTTGTATCGACAAGTTGTTTGTGATTTTTCATAAACATAAGTATTTTAATCAAGTGGATTACTTCGGTAATCATAAATCTTGATTGATCTTATCAAGGAGTTTCAAATATGATATATCTTGTTTATCTTGGTAGCTTAGATCTGAACGGAAGATCCTTGTCTCATGGATTAATCATTTAATATCTTTGGTTTTTGTGAATGGTAGTGAGTGGCTAGCTAACAGTTTGGCTCCTTGTTGTTTGTAAGACGTCCTAAAGGAATTGGGTTACAGAACGTCGGTGAAGCAATGCTTGACGGTGGACTCTGTTAAGGGATTCACATGTGTAGGATAAATTAATTGTAGGTGCAGGGATACTGAGGAAGTTGAGTAACTAAGGTTAGATTATTCGGTCTTAACTACACGAGGTTATGGGTAGGCATTTGGGTAGCGGCTTAATTTTATAGTATTCAAAATTGGACCAGATCGTGAGGTTTTTCTGCCAAGTAGTTTTCCTTGTTAACAAAATCTTGTGCTTCTATGTTATTTACTTTATTCCGCATTTATATTGTTTAGCTTTATAAATAAAATAAATACACTTATGTGTTAGTACATATATTGGATCGATATTTTGATATATTTCTTAGTTGGAACGAAGATTAAATTCAAAATAGTCTTGTCTATATAATCTTTAATTTTTATAAAATCAATAAGATTATATAAGGTTTGTCTATAGGGGTTAAAAGCAAAAAAGTTGGTGGTATACTTGGTATACCCTCGTTTGTTCAGTTACCCTGGTATACTCGCGAATCATATTTGGAAATATCAAATTATTGTTTAAAAGAATCAAAATAATCTTTTTTTAGAGTTTTATTCTTCGGATTAAACAAAATTTCTAACAAAAAAATTCCTGACAAAATAAAAAGACTTCGTTCGAACGTAGTTGTAGATACTTCTCCTGGCATATATAACGTTCTTAACGATCGTAATCATCTGAGTCAAACATTGTTTATGGGAGTTGGTAGCAATTTTGAATGGATACTTGTTGATATATGAAAATTATGAATTACTTAACCTCATCAATTCTTATGTTGAGCAACTAATTAACCATCTGCCTATTGTATGTTTATATTTCTGAGCTTGTTATTCAACTGCAAATATGTTGTATTAATATTTGAAATGATTTTTTTATATAATAATAGGTATTCCCTTTTTACGATTCCATCCTCTTATAATTTACATAAAAAATTTATTTTTTAAATTTACATTTTTCTATTTACCATCTCCAATAGTCAAAGCCAATTTTATTATGACTCTACTATCTCCTTTTCCTTTGAAAATGAAAGAGTACCAAATACACCACCAGCTTTTCATTTTAACTTATAAGACGACCTTTGGATGATCTTAATGAAGATTTCAAATAATCAATATAATGTGGAATCAAAAGTAAAGAAAGACACCATAAGTTCTTTAACGAGAAAAATTATAATTATGATGATTGTATAAACATGTCATTTATTACTTTAATTTATATTTATTTAATTTTTAATTTTTTATATATTTGATGATTTTTATTTAGTTTTACAGTATTTAGAAAATAAAGTTCTATGAGATAAAAGTCAGATTTTTACCATAAAATCAAACGAAAGCCAGTTCCAATTTTTCTCTCGGCGACCTGAAGACACGATGACCCACTAGAAGAATCAAATCAGCGGGTCGAACCATTAACAATTTGGTTGACCCAAAACACACGTGAAAGGAAGAAACAAATGATGACATTTCCCTTGGAGGCTTGGAGCAAATAAATGGGCATGTTCAGAAACGAGGATAATTCATGACATTGTGTGTCATATTGCGTAAGCCAACACCGTTATCTCAAAGTTACTGTTTGAGATTTTTCATTTCCATTTTGGGAGGGTTTTCTATATGTTCTACTAATGGTGGTATCAACTAGATTGGAAAGTGGGAGACACAACAAATCTACATTCTCTTTAATTTAGGGATCAAATAACTCCATGCATTTGATATATGTCAAACATGGCAACAAAAGAATTTTCTTTCCCTTGGATTCACGTGAGCATTTTATGGAGAAGATTTTTGTCTCCATATGGGACAAGGGCAGTAGTGCTAAAGATGGACTTTTTGGGTGGATTCTACTGATGCCGAGAACTAAACAAAGGGAGGAGAGAGCTGACATCGAAATTTGTTTTAGGTTCTATTTCTTTTTTATACTATTAGTTTTTCTCTATTTTTATAATAGATGGTTAATCTTTCGGGTTTAAAGATGAAGCAAATTATTATGTAAAAAGTTTATATATTTTCTAATAAAATAATCTTTCAGATTTAATCGTTTAATTAATTTTTTTTCATTAATAGTTTTATTTTTAAACCGTTTTCAATAGTCTTTGACTATTAATCTTTTATAAATAAAAGAAGTTATACTATTTTGGTTTATGACAAAAATTATAGTATTTATTTTAATCGTAATATATTTCGAGATATAAGATTGGATTTGATATTGTCTTGAGCGAAACATGAATATTTTCTAGAGATTAGATGAATGTTTTGCATAAGTAATTCGGTGGAAACCGAAAACCCTAGTTTGACCTTTATTTTGTTAGTTTATTTATTTTATTAGTTTTATTATAAATCATTTTTTTTATTTGTAGCATATAATTTGTTTTTTAATTAAAGATAAAATTATCAACCCATGTGGACGATCTCGTATTTGTCGCTTCTACTTTGTAGTCGTCGTGCGATAAAGCCATAGGTTTTTGACCTATCAATTTTTGGCGCCGCTGCCAGGGATTGAGAAATATTATTTTTGGTTAATTTTATAATTTTGTGTTAAGTATATTAATTAGTTTAGATTTTTATTATTTCTTTACTTTTTATTTGTTTTATTTTCTTTTTTAGATTTTATTTGGGTATCTTTTTATCTTTGGTGCAGGTTATATTTGCATTTAATAATGAATAAATTGACATACTAAAAAGATAAGTAGGATTTCCATAATTATTTGTGAATAACTTTTTTAGGTTAGTTAATATTTTCATTAATTTATTTTATTTTTAGAAACAATTTATTTTAGGAATTTGTATATATTTGTTTTAGATTTTTTTTTATTTTGTATATATATAAAAAAAATATTATGCACACACCAACTGCATTCGTCAGACTACCGATTTTAGAAAAACCCGTAGAAAAGTAAGTTGGACCCATGCCGTGGACCTGATGGGAATTACCAGCTGAAATTCCATAAGCCTTCACACCTGTTGGTCTTTACATCAAAACCCTTCTTAGATATTATTACTAAATATATCTTGATATAGCTAGAGACCTTATGGCGCGCCGAGCAACGAGGAATGGTCCCGCAACCATCGACCCTCTCTACCACCTGGTCGGTCCTTTTCTATCATTGCCCTCTTTTATCACTGCCTTCTTCTATCACTTCCCTCTTCTATCATAATTAGGTTTTTACTACATAATACTTCAAATGGTCCTGCTGCCAATAAACGAAAAATCTAACTATTAATATTTTAATTGGTTCTTCCGCCAAGGTAAATATTCTAGTTTCTTTACTTCGCTACTCAAGTTGTTTGGCAGTATAACGAAACTAAATATACTATGACTGCTAACACAAGTTGAACTTCATGCACTTGATGCTTATGCACTTGATCCTCTTACACTTGATGCTCATACGGATTCGCGTAACATATCAAACGTTTTAAAATATACATATATATACAGGCACACACATATATATATATATATATATATATATATATATTGGTCTCTGATCGATCCAACAATCTCATTAGACTCATGCTTACTAATCCAACAAGATCATTCGAGTATCATTGCTACCTTAGATGACACAATGATATGCCATGACTACCAATGTCAATACCAATCAGACACTTTACGTCTATGATCTATGAAGCATCACTACTTGTTTCAGCATACACCTTATCCTTCGAGTCAACATGATTAGACTCATCAATGCGCTAAGACTAACAGTCTATCTAAGTCAACAATTGACCATATAATACACGTCTATAAAATAGACTTAACCATGCTCGAGACATCAATATGTCACATGGGGGGGTATTCACTAGGGTTTTGGTGTGACGGCCTACAACACGTGCGGTGTAGCAATACACCCACGATGAGAAAGTAAATAAATTGTGTCGACAGTTAAAGGAATGAATGGAATAGTGGTTGTACAACCGTCAAGTCCCACTAGCATGACAGAACTAGTTTTCACCATGATTTCCATTTCTCTGCAACTTTCACCACTTACGAGATCAATGTGTTAACTTCCACTGCTATAAATAGGTTGTTCAACCTATTGACAGAAGGATATAAGACAATCATCTTATAAGATAACAAAGATATGATTACAGAGCTATCATCTTAGAGGATTCTTAGAAAAATTTAGACTTCTGATCTTCATCTTCATAGCAGTACAAACACATATCATCATTGAAATTCAAGTTCATTGATATCAATACCTTTCTTTGATCCTCTCCCTACAGATCAACCCTTCTCTTTCCTTTGTGACCGAAATAAAATTGGAACGATCATTCCTTGATATAGGCCAATTTCGAACAAATTGATCCCTCGAATCTTAAAAGTACTTATACAGTACAAATATTTAGGGTTTAGACGAATTGCTATGACTAGCATCAGGCTACTCCATCATTTTCCGCTTTACCCTTAAATTGTTTTTACCTACAAACAATACCTTAAAGTGAGAATTAGACTTATCTCTATAAACATAATTTGTAGCATATTGTTTGTAGTTTTTGTGGATATAAAGTTTGTTCAATTTGGTAAAAAAAACGAGTGAGATATTGATGTTTTAAAATAAGCATGTGCGAATGAAATCATGTGTAATTAAACAGCCGTGAATGACCACATGTATGGGTAAATCTAGATAGGTTGTAGTACGAATTGGTATATAATCATAAAAAAGGAATTATAGAGAAAGATCTTACTATTCTAAAGAGAAATAATTGGCCCATTTTGATTAAGAATTGAATGAGATATGACAATTTGAAATTGAAATTGATATAAAAAGTCTGAAAACTTAGGGAAAATGACTAAGTGTCGGTGAAGAAGATGAGTGAGTTAGCCGAGTCAGATACTTCATATCATAGACCGGATTAACTGGTCGGGTTAGGGGTCGACCCAAATGGGTCAATCCATGGGCCAATGGGTTTGGGCTTATGGCCAGTTTGATTAATTGGATGTTTTAAACCACTTAAGTTCCGAATTAGCTTTCGGTTCCTTCTGCAAAGTTGTAGTATTTTTCAAGTGCTTTCCAATGACACCAAATTAATCTAATTTGGATGTGTATATATATTTATTTATGGTAAAATTACCGGATACTAAGTTATGTAACCATTAGTAGAAATTAGTAATTTCACTTAGCTATTAACTCTGAACTTGTATGATATTGTGTTATGCTTATTGACTATCTTCTTAGAGCGCTTGTGTGACTAATTGTTAGTCAGTATTAACAATAATCAATTTGAAAGATGAATATGTGGATCGTAGATCTCGAGGTAGGCGTGGCTTGTCATCAAATGAGATAGAAATTGATAACGAACTCTCTTGTGTTAATTATTGTTTTATAAAGATATTTATTGTGAAATTCATGTATATCTTTATTACTATATTATATGTGTAAGCATCATATTTATGTATGTAATACAAAGAAGTTTTCTTTTACATTTTGGGATGGGATTGGATCTTCAAAAACAACTAATATATGTGTTTTGGGAGTAATTACTTATTCTGAAAAGTTATTTTTTTAATTGACTGGAAAGTGGTTACAACTTTACTTATTGCTTGAATAGAAGGAATGAGGCTTCATGTTGTTTGGTATGAAATGTGATTCCCAATTTATATTTATATTTATGCTTATATAGTCCCGAAGGATTGTCTGAGGGGCAACTGTGGTGTCTAATATAATAATTAGGGGCGTAAATGATGCCAATATATTATTAGTTCTGTCGGGATTGTTTATGTCTCATACATGGATGTTTACTGTTCTTTTAAATTACTTTGAGAAAACTATTATATTATATTTTGGTATTTATAGATGAGAAGGATCGGAATCTTATATATGATTGTTGGATTAACGCATGCTTTGATTAGGCACTCCATTATTGATTATTCTATCGGATATAATGCTACTAGTATTTGTTTCTTTGTGTACTTGCTATGTAGGCTGCATGTATGATTGAGGTACTGGTAAGGTTACAAATATAAATATGATTAAAAGAAGGGCGCTTTAATGATCATTGAAGAATCCACAAGAGTCAACCTTATGTTTTAAGGTAAAAATAAATGTATGCAGAAGAGTACTTTTTGTAGGTTTGAGAGATGAAAATCGAATAAGACGAGCCTAAACTAATAAATGGTCGTTCACGTCTTGCTTCGGTTACAAATGTAGGGATGATGGATTGATCTAAGGGACGGTAACAAAGAAGATTGGGAAATCAGTATGTGATGAGAAAGTGATGGTGTGTAGTTAAAGAATAAATATAGGACTGTAAAATGGATTATCTCTGGGATAGATCTATGCTATGTTCTTCATTCTTGTTTTGAATAGATAAAGCCGTTTATTTTATAGATTTGTCGTGAACACACAGACTTCTCGTAAGTTATGGAAGTTACGAAGAGATGGAGAAGTGATGATCATGGAGATTGTAGTGGAGTCATGTCCTGTAAGTCAGAAAGATTGTATGAGTATGACCACTACTCCTCATCCTCTCAACTACTCTTAATCGTTGATAGGTGTCTAAAACACCTTAATTAGTATCAATTGATTATGATTTTTTGTTACTTTTCTTGTAAATTAGTGTATATTATACTTTGTTTACATTTTATAGGTACTTTGGAGTCGTGTGGCACGAAACAAAGCAAATGAGAGATCAATTTATTGTTTAGAGACTTTGGGAATTGACAGAGTTGAAACCTAGCAAGGGTACAAGGTTTTACTTTGTCGAAAATAGAAAATTAGTGGAGGCAGCCACATTCGGCGCTTGGGGCAGCCTTTTGCCTTATTAATCAATTTCTGAAGTACCTAATTGTTTCTACTCGGGGCTGCCAAGGAAGTACTCTTGAGATTTGTCAAGGGTAGATAACAGTTCAGCTAAGGGCCGCCATCTTCTGCTCGTTTAACCTAAAACAAGTGAACTAGGTTGAGTGCAGCATTATTACACAATTCAGTTCCTCCTCGTTGAACCAAGAAGACAATCATTGATTCGAGACCAAGAACAAGACAGAGAAAGAAGTTTGAAGATGAAAAATCAGAAAGATATGGCATAAGGCAGTGACGGTTTTGTGTCTGTTAGTAATGAGAAATCCAGCGAAGAAATGGGTTAGAAATCAATTTGTTGTTGGCAGTGAGAACAAAAGGAAAGAGATGGGTATTGATGAATCAGTGGAGAGAAGACAAAGAAGACACGGATTGGTGGTTTTGATGATTGAATTGAAGATTTGAGATGAATAAGGAAACTGCCAAAAGAACTGAAGCTGCAGTTGAATGATTTCGGAAAGCAACAGAGCAAGAAAGAAAGGTGTTGCATGTGAATGAATGATGCTATTGAATCTGTGTTAATGGGTTTGTGTATGTTGATTCATGGGGTGCGTATGAATGTAAATTTGCAGGGAAGGAGATGAATCAAGGCTATAGATACACATCAAACCAATATCTTCTTGTACCAAAACTGCACACTAGTGTTTGATGAAATGCCTGAACTACTAGTTTTTACACAGTTCAAGTTCAGTTGAAACTAGTTGACTGGACTAGCCTTACTATCAGCAAGTTATGGTTCTGGTGAGTGTTTGAGAAGGTTTAGAAGATTGGGTTTGCAGGGAATTCAAGTTACAGCGATTTTTAACCAAAGTTTTGCCGAGAATTCAGTTCAAGGAGCTGTTGTTACTGCCGTAGGATAGGTGGGTGTATCTGAAGGTTCTGATAGGTTTCTAGAAGCTTAAACAGACAATCGAGGAGTGTTCAAGTTATGATTGGTTTGGGTAAGATTCAGTTGAGTGAATCAGTGATGAAGCTAAGAGCTCTGCCAGGTATTGTACATATGCTAGCCATGGTTCACTGGCTGTGTACAAGGGTTAGTTGGCTATGGTTATGACTTGATTTAGAAGTTGAGATAAAGAAGGAAATTGGGTACCAATCTGTCTTAGATTTGGAAAGAGTTTTACAACGCAAAAACAGGGAAGACTGAAAGCCTTTGCCGTTGATGTGAGATTGATGAATGGCTAAGATATGGAATGATTTAGAGTTTGTATGGAATACGGAAAGTGGGGTTTTCATCTATTTCGAATTTTCCGGTCCTTGCATCTATACAACAACCACAATCTTAGTACCCCTCACGCTGCACACATCTCTAACAGAGAGGAGCTCTGCTCCTTTCCAACCATCACCACCAGTTCACATTTATACCATTCCACTTGCACTCCACCTTCACAACACCATCACCATCCCACACACCACAGACCAACATTAGCACCATCCATACCATCAGCATACCATCCAGGCCTACACAACAGCAACACCAAGCCATCACCTGCCAGTTCCGTCGCAGTCACAGTCCATATTCCACATTCACAACAACCTGGACCTTCTTCCATATTAGTTTAAGTGATTAGTTATTATTTTGGGTGTTAATAATTTCTTTATATTTGATTGTCATGAACTCCAAGTGTAGCTAATTAGTTTTGATTAGGGATACTTTCGGAACTATGTGATATGGTTTATTCAAATTAATCCATATTGGTTTAAGTGATTAGTTATTATTTTGGGTGTTAATAATTTCTTTATATTTGATTGTCATGAACTCCAAGTGTAGCTAATTAGTTTTGATTAGGGATACTTTCGAAACTATGTGATATGATTTATTCAAATTAATCTTTCTTTTTGATAATGTTTTATTGCTTATCTTTTACTATGTTCATGATCAAGAATTATTTTCAAGTTGTTCGAATGGCCAATTAGATATCTTATTTGCGGTTCTAATGCTAGATTATTCACCCGTAATCCGTAATTGTTACGACGATTTAATCAAAGTAGCGGAACACCAACGTTGAAATGTGATGTTGTGGATTTTGATGTGTTTTATATAACCCTAAGTTAACTTGTCGAGCTTACGAGCATGTGGTTAGGATCAACCCGACTCACGGAAAATACCGGTTGGTTAAGTTACACTAGAGATCTTATTCAAAGTAGCTTAATTGGCTAGAAACAGGTAGAAAACTTATTATACGAAGTAACTTTGGAGTCTAATAGATTTGTGAACTCATAACTTGCCTAGGATTTTTAGTAAGCGTATTTGGAAGAAGATTTTGCTTGCATTCATGTTCACTAGTGGAGAAAGAATCCTTAATCATTCTTATCCTAATATTTGTATTCTTTTACTTATTTTCGTAGATTTGCATTATTCTTATTTTCAGAAATTTATCGACAACTTTAAATCAACGTTCCCTTAGGAAAGGACCTGCTTATCATTATTCTACTAGTTAGTGTAAGAGAAGTAAGGAACATATTTTTGACGAGTTTGACACCTTGATCAACCGTCACACTACTTATTACCTTGTTGTTGTAGATGTGTTACCATATCCCATGTTGTCATAGACCGCCAGACCAATACCCCAATGAATCCCCCCATGTGTTGTATTTGATATCTCGTAGAAAAGTAGTGAAGTCATGGACCACTACTATTTAGGTTAGGTTAAGTCAATAACCTGCTAAGTTAGTGAGGCACGTTGCTCAGTTCACTAAGTTGTTAAGTGGAATGATAAGTGTCAAGTCTAGGAAATTAGTAAGCTTAATAGTCATGTACTAGCTTAAGAGTAACATGACATAAATTTAGAAGTATTTAAAATCAAGATTATACAAAAGTTCTCAAGAGTAGAGCGAGAGATGAACGTAATGTTGTCAAGGACAAAATATGCGCTAGAATAGGTCAGCATAAGAGAGTTAGCACCAGCATATGCTGGTGTTATACGAAATTTAGCGCCAGCACTAGACGCTGTGAAAGGAAGATGAGGCGCTAACAATTTCTAGCGCTAGCACTAGGCTGGCGTTGTGGGCCGTTAGTACTGCGCTAGTTTCTTTCGGTCTTAGCCTTTGAGGATGTTGGCGTTTTTTCGAGGTCCGGACATTGAATTAAGGCGCGTCCTCGAGGATCAGTCCTATATGTATGACACTTCTTCATGTATAATAGTGTATTGAATATCATTCAATCATTGATGCACATTCGAGACGAGTTCAAGGAATCCAATTGTGGAAGTTATGCTACTTGAGACTAGTTCGCTATGACATAAATATATACATATTTTTAAAGAGGCTACCGGATCAACATAGAACACCTATACCTATTCGTAGAGACTATATTCTTAATTCTCTTGTGGAATATATATTGAAGTACAATACTCATTGTTTTGATTTATAGCTCGAGATATGTGCGGATATTTCTATGCTTCTACTACTAGGCGAAGATCGATTTTACAACTTTAGACCTAGTTAAAAATCCACCACCAACACCTTATTACTCCGAAGGACTATGTCACTCAACTATATTATTGTTCAGACTATGTGTCGGATGATTGGTTGGTAGAACTTTATATTTCTGTACAATTATTATCTGATATGATTTATCTGTTTTTCCGTTGTTTAATCGGGTTTTCAATAAAACCTGCATTATCTTCAAACCATGCTAGTGATTACTTGAAAGTTAGTTATTATCTCTACTGGGAAACCCTTTGGGGATGATGTGCTCACTGAATTCCCACTTTCAGTTTCAGAGACAGATAAAGTAGTGCTCGTGGTGATGATCATTCAAAATTGAAAGCTTAGAGGAATCGAGTCCATTTGTCGATTAGCTTCCGTTATGTTTATTTGTATATATTTGATTTGCAAATCAACTCACTGTTGTATATGTATCATCTGAGAGATTTTATTATATACTTTCTCAGAGAGGGTTTATATTTTAGGTTAGTCTTTATTTAAAACTTTTAATTTAATGTATAATAGATGTTTTAGATCCTTAATGCCTCTGAATGTAATATGGTCTCTTATATTTCTAAGTAGGTGGATTTTGGAACACTACATTACCCATATAAAAAAAATGTGTGACTACTTTTTACAATGGGATATTCCCTAAAATTTGAAGTTTTTTTATAACAGATATATGGTGCAATTGATTCTTTTAGATTATAATATTGTGCAAGATTTTAAATTGGATTTGGTTATGGGGAATATTAATTGTGTACACCAAAGTTGCAGTTGTACATGAATCATGATCCCTTATTATATATTATATGTCAAATAATTTTTTTATTTAGATTTTTTTATGTTGATCTCACAAGGACTTAGTTTAAGGTTGTGCTTGATTGCATCTATTTCCATGGAATTAGTCACATTTCCATGGAATAACATGTTTTCCTTCATTTGATTATAAATTTATTTCCATGAAATTATAGCTTTCATTTAGAAAAAAAGATAGTTTAAAATATATTTTTAACTTAATTGCATGAAAATTCTTTCCTTATTTCCCCTAAGATATTCTATCCATGTAATTATTTTCTTTCCCTAGGATAAAACACAACCTAAGTTGTAATAAAAAAACATCTTAATTTACACCCAGTTCCTAACTAATGTAGTCCCAACTCTAACCGAAACTCTAGTGAACATGGTGAATATACTTTTCACTTTCTCAAAATACAATTCCAAGTAACTTTATAGAGAATCACATACGGCATACCCATGAGTTATCTTTTCGAGAGCAATAAACTTTTGAATATGAGGTATTACTACAAGATGAACAATTTAAAGAAAAAAAAAAGATCTAAGGTGGTGGCGGTCATGGAGAAGAGATCATAGACGTGTGGTGATTGATGAAGAAATTCATGGAGAAGAGATCATAGACTTGTGGTGATTGATGAAGAAGAAGATTTAGGTTGCTTTTTTGTTGTTGTTGTTGGGGTGGTGACATGAATTATAAACATATATAATATCAAATTAAGTAAAAGAAATGGTATTTAGGATATTTAAAAAAGATGATAGGATGGTAAATAGAATAATTAAGGATGAAAATTAATGGGGTGAGAAAGAAAAAATATGAGGATGGTAAATAGGAAAAACCTAATGATCTGTTCTAAATAGATGTACATTGTCATAATCATAGTAAGTAATAGTAGGTTATTTTCTTGCGTACCTAGAGTATCAAACAGTGTAGCAAACTCGTTATTGATATATATTGTTTTTTTTAATTTTACAGAAGAACAAGTTAAGGCTGGTTTGGATAGATTCAAAAAAATATAGAGACGGGCATGCTAGATCTGTAACTAAAATTTAATTTCGATGCAAATTAGTCATATTAAAGGAATAAATGATGGAAATTAACTTCATCATTTTTTATACCTTACTTTTAATTTTTCGAGCAATTTTTATAAACATGGTATTTGGTAAAAATGTATGATAAATTTGTAGATAGTTTGATGATCAATTACTCCCTCCGTTTCAGCAAAAATGATAATAACAATTTTGCTGAAACGGAGATAGTATTATACTAATTATCTTTTCTTTAAAAATAATGTTTGGAAAACGCCTTAGCCCAGACCTCAATTTTTTTTTTCAAACGTTGGTCTAAAAAGATTAACTGGGACCTAAGAAAATGTGTGGAAAAACTCTCATATAAGGTGTTTAGTTGTTTGGTTAAGCAATACTCCCTAATATGGTCAATTATCAATGTGTATTTCTTTCGATTCCTTACGATTTGCTATAAATTTCAAAATAAAAAGAGAATCTTATTTAAGAATGTGGATATTTGCCCTCGCGGCACCCACCGCTTCCGACTTTTTTTTTATCTTTTTTTTTTTTTTGACGGTGGTTGTGTTGCCAACTACGATGACCAATTTTTCTTTTGTCACGAAAGCGGTGTAGTAACAACATCAATAGTGGTGGCCAACGGTGGACATGGTAATCTAGGTAAAAACTAAATTCTATTTTTCTTTAATAACCCCTAGATCATTTATTGTAATCTAGGTGTTACATGATATGAGTGTGTAAGGGTTGTCTTTATTTACTTTCCAGTGACCATTATTTTGTTTTGCATAATGTTCTCCAAATTATTTTTTTAGCAAAGAAAACTCGATCACTTCATTGTAGGAAAAACATTATTACATACATACATTGAAGATTTTTTGAGTTCTTTGCTAAAAAAATAATATGGAGAACATTATGAAAAACAAAATAATGGTCACTGGAAAGTAAATAAAGACAACCCTTACA
>JAJJMC010016059.1:117414-182675 GCA_023531435.1 Papaver californicum
GGTTGGGTTCGTAATGAAACCCAACCGTAACTGTCTCTGAATCACACAAAATCAAACTTTCAATTCGTGATTTCATCTAATTTGAGCCATAAAATGATCAAGATTTTAATCTAGAAAGACCTAAATGGTTACTATGGTTGATTGAATCAAAAACTAGGGTTTAAAAAAAAAAACGAAATTTTTTCCTCATTTTTCATCTAGTTTTTCATCCCCAAATCACAAATCAAAAAAAAAAAAAATTGATTTCAATTTGTGTTAGTCAAAGATTAAGTTTAATTAAACATGATTAGCTTAATTAAATTTTCACTAATTAAGGTAATTAACATATTAATGAAGGGTGCTTTGGGTATTATGAAAATATTATGGATAAGGGGTTTTTAAGTTTTACTTCATAATGTCCCTATTTCGTCTTATTAGAGGAGCCCCTCTATTGATATGAGAATCCCTATATCAGCCTTCCTTTATTAATATCTGTACATGAATAATCCATTGGGTTCGGTTAGAACCTAAAAAGAAAAACTAATCGGACCAATAAAAACGGCTAATAAAATAAATATATAAAATATTAAATAAAAAGAAATTTAAAATATAAGAAAATCTGAATATTAAAAAAGTGATAAAAATATTAAATAATAGATAGATTAACTACTCAAGAGTAATCTAGTAACTTAACTACCCTAGGACATCCAATATCACCCATCCTAAATTTTAGTAATCTAACTATTGGATTCAATTGAGATTTTGATATGTGTTAAAACCTAACATATTATATTATGTGTAAAGATCCAACTTTAGTAAGTACCAAAAAATCATGATAAATTTACAATTGTGTTCGCAAAAATGTTATCATGACCAGGCATTAAAATATTACAAATAATTAATTTAGATTGTTGTTGGGTTGTCTTGAAAATTTTATAATAATAGTCGGACTAGAGTTCCATAGATGATCTTTCATGAACGGTTCTTTTAGGTTAACTTTTTTGTATTTGACCGTTTCAGTTTATCGTCCAATGAGCCTGAAACCTTCTTATGTAGAAGATTTTCGTTAAATAGCGATAACGTGATATTTGGATAAAAAAAAGTACCAACTTATTTAAAAACTCATATTAAAGTGTTTCAGTTTACTATTCATTGCAACCTTTTAATATGAATCTTTGAGGGCTTTGTAAAACTTTTGAGAAATGAGTTTTTGTCTAGGTTGTATGGACACGCTAAGAAAGATGATGTAATCGTGTTGGATATATGATCGGGCACGATATATCCCCAATATTTCTTGATATACGATAGACATAACATATTATGTGTCCCGTAAAAAATAACATTGGATATTTTATGGACATTTATTTGATACTTTCGGATACGTCATAAATAGTTTATATTGGTCTGAAAAATCAAATAAACTAAATACGATATTAATTTTTTTTCTAGCCAAATCTAAACATTATTTTTAAAGACTCAATCATTATTTCATATTATTAATATTATTTAATTAGAAGTCAAGTATTTAAAAATAAAAACAATCATTTTGTTGAGTAAAATATTGTAAAATTTTATTTTAATAATATATATAATACATATATAATATTTTTTCATAACCCGTTTCTTTTAGATTTGGTATATCTCCGTATCGTAACTGTTTCCCATGTCCATATTCCGTACAACATAGGTTTTTGTACATAACAAAAAAAAACATCTAGAAGTGACTGACAAATCTCTAGGTAATCAACGACTCAAATTTATGTATAATACTTTTCTAGTATGCACTTACCGTGAAGTACAAAATTCATCACTGAAATCAAATTTTACTATTCAAAGCCAACTCTCAACTTATAATACATGAGATCGCCTTATAATTCATGGTTGTACGTATTCTCTCTCAAACTAATTCGCCCTATCGTGTAAGATATCCTCCTATAAACCACGGGTACTCATAAACTTACCCAGGAAATTTAAGTTTAACTATCTGTATAAAAAATTGAAAACAAATTTAACATCTCTAAGTTAACTCTCTGTCGAATACACAAAATCATGTTATAATTCATGAGTACAAATACACTCACTCACAATATATGTAATTTACCATATAATATACATGATTATCTTATAAAAAATAATCAAACTTAACTATCTAGTTAGACAATTGAGATCAGATTTAATTCTTTTAGGTCAACTGTCACTTTATACTGCAGAAGATTATATTATAATTTATGAGTATACATACACTCAACCAAGTTAACTCACGAAATAATGCATGCGATCATTCTGTAATTCATATGCACCCATAAACTTACTTAACAAAGTTTAACTATCTAACTAAATAATGAGAATAAGTTCAACTAGTCAAGGACAATTCTTATCTTATAATGTTAGGATCCGCTTATAATTAACTGGTGTATATATACTCACTCAAAGATAATTCATCTTATAGTGCATTAGATCATTTGTTAACTCACGGTCATCCATAAATAAGTTGTTAGAGATAAAAATAAATTTGTTAAAATTAAAATAGTCTTGATGGAATTGGATCTTAGGATCAAAGAGTCACTAGCCATTGAATTGGGTGGAAATAACAATTCCATTTTCACTCTTTAGTGAATGAAGAACCTTTGGTTAGTCCCATATTGGACAAACCAAGGATGAGTGCTCTCTTTATTATCACAAAATTGACAACCAAAGGAGGGCCCTTAGGGTTTAGATGCTTTTATGGTAGGGGGAGGACTAAGGCAATGGGCAAGTAGATTGATGCATGCTTATCACACATGTGCGTTGCTTTGCATCGAAGCATGCACGCGGGTCGCGGGCTTGCGTGTGCCAACAAGTGCCCCATCAATACTTAACGTGTTTTTTTTAAATTCCTAAAATAAATTTATTTTACCGTTTTTTCATTAGTGGTGATAAATTCGAAATTAATAAATATTTTTTAATTAATTACAATTAATTCGAGCTCACCTCTCTTCACCTATAAAAGCAAAAGAAATTCTCATTTGAAAAGCACCCCGGTAGCAGCCACTGTCCTGACTACTTTTCCCTCTTCTCGCTTTGATGTGCGCACTGTGTGCTTAAAATTTCTTTATCTTTTCTATTTTATTCACTGTTAAGTTCATAGAGGATTAACCAAGTTGTGCTAACTGGGTTAATAGCGGGCAGTTCTATCCTGGACATGATTTGTCAGTAGGGGTATAACATCACTCATTATTGAGGTGTACCCGACAAATATCGTGTTAAGGACAATTTGCTGAGCAGGTGGCTCTGCCGAATTGTGTGATTCAATTATCAGAGTGGTTCTATTTTTTCTTAACGTCAACACAATTCAAGATTCAGTTTAGTTTATTTTTATTGTTACAGATTTGCGAAAACATTCTTAACACGATATTTGATAATTCGTTAATTCTTTTGTATCAATGGCGAAGACTGATGTTGACAGACCTCAGAAATTTTCTGGAAAGGACTTCAAAAGATGGCAATCAAAAATGCTATTTTTTCTGAGTTTCCATATGCTTGATGAATTGGTTTTGAAGCCGTTTGACGAAACCTTGAATGGACCTGAAAATGAAAGAGAATTAGATAGTTGGAAGAGACAGAATTATATGGCTAAAAATCATATATTGAACTGCTTAGAAGATGCCCTATATGATTTTTACAATGCAAAAGAAAATTTTTAATGCATTTAATTTATGGACTGCATTAGAAGCTAAATATGAAACATAAACAACGGGAAATAAGAAATTTTTAGTTGTACGATTTTTGGAATATAAAATGGTGAATGATAAATTTGTGGTAGATCAGTTTCTGGAACTTCAACAAATTATTAATGAAATTATTGCTGAAGGAATGGTGATTGACGAAACATTTCAAGTTTCGGCGGTGATTGAGAAATTACCTAATTCTTGGGCTGAGTACAAGAGAAGACTAAGACATGAAACTGGTGAAATTAGCATGGTGGAACTGGGTAAGAAGATTCAAGTTGAAGAACTGCTGTGCTCGAAGGACAAAAATGTATCTTCTGCAAGGGACATGTCCAACAAAGCCCATGTCAACGAACACAAATCTTCTGCAAGCCTGGATCACAACAAACGCAAGCCCGACCCGCAAAGAAAAGGTATTTTTCAAAAACCAAAATCTGGCATTGGTAAAATTAAAGGAGCATGTTATGTGTGTGGTATTTCTGGCCATATGGAAATACACTGTAGAAAACGAAAGGATGCTAATTTTAAAAAACCAAATGCAAATTTAGTTGAAAGCAGCAAAAATGAGTTTTCTGGCACGGTGTCCGAAGTTAATTTAGTTACCAATGTGAGAGACTGGTGGGTAGACTCTGGATCTACCAAACATGTATGCGGAAACAAAGAAATGTTCACCTCCTATCAGACGGTAGGGGAAGGAGAAAAACTCTATATGGGTAACTCGTCTGCAGCACAGGTTGCAGGAAAAGGAAAAGTTGGGCTGAAGCTCTCTTCTGGAAAAACTCTCACACTGAATGAAGTTCTACATGTTCCGGACATCTGCAAGAATCTTGTTTCTAGTGGTGTGTTAGATGATAAGGGATTTAAAATTGTAATTGAGTCTGGGAAAGTGATTATAACTAAGGGAAATGACTATGTAGGAAAGGGCTATAAGACTGAGGGATTATACAGATTGAATTAACCTCCGTTGAAATGAATAAAATTGATTCTCCTTATGTTTGTGTTTCATTGAATATCTGGCATGGTAGACTTGGTCATGTAAATTATAAATCAATGAACAAATTAGCATAGGATGCATTCCAAAATTCACTTTGGAAAATGAACATAAATGTGAAATATGTGTAGAATCAAAATATGCTAAAAAACCCTATAAGAAAAATATTCACAGAAATTCTAAACCCTTAGAATTAATTCACACAGACCTAGTTGATATGAAATCGGTTCAAACTAGAGGTGGTAAAAAATGGTTTGTCATATTCATAGATGAATGTACTTGGTATTGTCAAATTTATTTACTTAAAGGAAATGATGATGCCTTAGAAGCCTTTAAAATATATAAATTAGAAGTTGAAAACCAAATGAGTACCACCATTAAAACCGTTAGGTCTGACCGTGGGGGCGAATATGTAATCCCTATAGGAGACTTCTGTGCACAACATGGTATCATTCATGAAGTAACTCCTCCTTATTTACCACAATCTAATGGTGTGGCTGAACGGAAAAACCGAACCCTTAAGGAGATGATAAATGCCATGTTAATTAGTTCAGGACTACTTGCGAACTTGTGGGGGGAGGCCGTCCTCTCAGCCTGCTATGTCCTGAACAGAGTGCCTTTTAAAGGATCAGACAAATCTCCATATGAATTATGGAAAGGCAAGCAACCCTCTTATGCATACTTCAAAGTATGGGGGTGTTTGGTTAAGATTTCTATCCCTCCACCTAAGAGGACTAAAATAGGGCCCAAAACCATTGATTGTGTCTTCCTAGGATATCCCGAACACACCACTGCTTATAGGTTTATGGTTGTGAGTTCTGACAACTCAGAAATTGGTGTGAACACCATTATGGAATCTAGGGATGCTGCATTTTTTGAAAATGTGTTTCCGTTGAAATCTGAATCTCGCATGATATGTGAAGATCCCCTAGATGTCCCTTCTTCTAGCCATTCTTTACCGATAGAAGAAGATGAACCTGTTTATGAGCCTAAAAGAGGAAAAAGAATTAGAGTAGAAAAATCTTTTGGGCCAGACTTCATAACCTGTTTAGCTGAAACTGATCCACAAACCTATAAAGATGCCATGATTTCTTCTGAAGCTCCATGGTGGAAAGAATCCACTATTAGCGAAATGGATTCCATTATACAAAATGAGACTTGGGAGATTGTAGATTTACCTCTAGGTTGCAAACCCATAGGTTGTAAATGGATCTTCAAGAGAAAACGTAAAGTCGATGGAACTGTGGAAAAGTATAAATCTAGACTAGTAGCTAAGGGCTATAAACAAATAGAAGGTGTAGATTTATTTGACACTTATTCACCTGTCACGAGAATTACGTCCATTAGGATGTTAATTGCTATCGCTACTATTCATAATTTAGAGATACATCAAATGGATGTAAAAACAGCGTTTCTAAATGGTGAATTAAATGAAGAAATATACATGGACCAACCTGAGGGCTTTGTAGTGAAAGGTTATGAAAACAAAGTGTCTAGACTTAAAAAATCTTTGTATGGCTTGAAACAAGCACCTAAACAATGGCATGAAAAATTTGATCATGTAATGTTCTCTAGTGGTTTTAAAATAAATGAATCTGATAAGTGTGTTTAAACTAAAACTGTGAATGATGCATGTGTGATTGTATGCTTGTATGTTGATGATATGCTTATACTAGGTACAACCATAGATGTAATTAATTCCACTAAGAACATGCTGAAATGAGAACTTTGACATGAAAGACTTAGGTCCCGCTGATGTAATCCTAGGGATAAAAATTAGAAGGGAGTCTAATGGTTATAGTCTTAGTCAATCTCATTACGTTGAGTCTGTTCTTAGAAAATATAACCAGTTTGATAGTAAACATGCGAGTACCCCATATGATCCTTGTTGTAGACTCAAGAAGAACAAGGGAAATGGAGTTTCACAACTTGAGTATTCACGTGTCATAGGAAGTCTGATGTATTTAATGAACTGTACGAGACCAGACATTGCCTATGCTGTGAGTAGGTTAAGTAGGTATACTTGTAATCCGGGACAAGAGCATTGGGATGCCCTTATCATAGTGTTAAGGTATCTAAAATACACTTTAAACGTTTTCTTAAGTTATGAGAGATACCCTGCAGTCCTTGAAGGATATTGTGATGCAAACTGGATAGCAGACTCAGAGGAATCTAAATCTACGAGTGGATACGTTTTCACTCTAGGTTGTGGATCAGTGTCTTGGAAGAGTTCCAAACAGACCTGTATCGCTCGATCCACTATGGAATCCGAGTTTATTGCGTTAGATAAAGCAGGAGAGGAAGCCGCTTGGCTAAGATGCTTTTTAGAAGACATTCCTCTTTGGCATAGGCCTGTGCCAGCTATATCTATACATTGTGATAGTCAAGCTGCAATAGCTAATGCTAAAAACAACAACTATAACGGAAAATCTATTCATATTCGGAGAAGACACAATTCTCTAAAACAACTAATCTCAACTGGCGTTCTTTCTGTTGACTTTGTGAGGTCTAAGGAGAATATCGCGGACCCTTTGACGAAAGGCTTGTCCAAGGAGATAGTTAGTAAAGCATCGAGGGGGATGGGGCTTAAGCTCATCAATTAAACTTGCCATGAAGGACACTCAACCTTGCTGACTGGAGATCCCAAGATCAAGGTTTCGAATGAGACAACTAATTTATGGCGGGTTAAAGGAAACACTATCAGAGAATTCCATTCTCTGTCCCTTCCCTATGGTGTAGACGTGATAGTGTGACTGCATGTGAGGATGACTTATAATTAAGTCTTAATGAGTTATATAGTTTCAATTTAAGATTGAAGTGGGGTGTAGCAGTAAACACTCTTGATAGAACTCACCTATCTGAATGAGGAAGTGGGCCGCTTCCTATGAGAATTGAGCTAATTCTCTAGAGCATTCTGAGGAACGGGATACGTCCAGGGCCAAAATGGACACACCGGCATGAACTTAACAACACTTTTCAGAGATATCTCACGTGGAAGCTATTGATGAATTACACCAAACGATGGCAGTTCAAGACATCACATTCACTGTCCATCAAGTAGTTTCGGTAATTTCTCACTAAGCAAAGGTTCAAGACCTTATGGACACCTATTGCTTAAGAGGTATTTCTCGTTTCCTGATTTCTGATTTTTATCGCTTTCTTCATTCATGCGGGGGATTGTTAGAGATGAAAATGAATTTGTTAAAATTAAAATAGTCTTGATGGGATTGGATCTTAGGATCAAAGAGTCACTAGACATTGAATTAGGTGGAAATAACAATTTCATTTTCACTCTTTAGTGAATGAAGAACCTTTGGTTAGTCCCACATTGGACAAACCAAGGATGAGTGCTCTCTTTATTACCACAAAATTGGAAACTAATGGAGGGCCCTTAAGGTTTAGATGCTTTTGTGGTAGGGGGAGGACTAAGGCAATTGGCTAGTAGATTGATGCATGCTTATCACACATGTGCGTTGATTCGCACCGCAGCACGCACGCGGGTCGCGGGCCTTACGGGCTTGCGAGCTTGCGTGTGTTTTGCGCGTGCTCGGCGTAAGTTCGGTGTGTGCTCGGCGTGTTCCCGACTTGAGCCCAGCGTGTGCCAGCAAGTGCCCCATCAATACTTAACGGTTTTGTTTTAAATTCCTAAAATAAATTTATTTTACCGTTTTTTCATCAATGGTGATAAATTCGAAATTAATAATTTTTTTTAATTAATTACAATTAATTCGCGCTCACCTCTCTTCACCTATAAAAGCAAAAGAAATTCTCATTTGAAAAGCACCCCAGTAGCAGCCAATGTCCTGACTACTTTTCCCTCTTCTCGCTTTGATGTGCGCACTGTGTGTTTAAAATTTCTTTAGCTTTTCTATTCTATTCGCTTTTAAGTTTATAGAGGATTAACCAAGTTGTGCTAACTGGGTTAATAGCGTGCAGTTCTATCCTGGACATGATTTTTCAGTAGGGGTATAGCATCACTCATTATTGAGGTGTAACCGACAAATATCGTGTTAATGACAATTTGCTGAGCAGGTGGCTCTGCCCAATTGTGTGCTTCAATTATCAGAATGGTTCTATTTTTTCTTAACGTTAACATAATTCAAGTTTTAGTTTAGTTTATTTTTATTGTTACAAATTTGTGACAACATAAGTTACTCCGACAAAATAAAAATAAATTATTTATGTAAACAATTGAAATCAAATTTAACGCCTCCAAATAAATTCCCACCTTATAACATACAAAGGCATCTTATAATTTATGGGTACGCATATACTCACTCAAAATATATATAATTCATAAATAATCTACGAAATCACCTTATAATGTACTAGATCATCCTATAATTCAAGTTTAATTATCTAGTTAAAAAATTAAAATCAATTTTAACTCTTATAAGTTAGCTCTTACCCTATTATTCGTGGTATCATCTTATAATTGATGGGTACACATTCACTCTCCTAAATTATCTAACCATATAATGCATGGGATCATCGTACAATTTATGGACGCTCAAAAACTTACTCAATAAAAATCAAGTTTAAGTATCTAATGAAATATTTGAAATCAACTGTAACCCCTTAAGGAAAACTCTTAGTCTATAATGTATTTGATTAACTTATGTTTCATGAGTACACAAACATTTACTAACATTTACTAAGGATAATTTATCATATAGTGCATGAGATCATCCAATAGTTTAGTAGAACCCATAAACTTATTTTGGGATGATGGAGATTTCTGATCATGAGATGAATTTTGTCTCACGAGTTACCTTTTAGATTTGGGAAGCCGTTAATATACATATTTTGGTCATTTAACAAATTTTGAGCACGACACATATTTTAACCACCAAAAGATTTGTAGCTAGGGAATGGATGAAAATGATGGGAACTTTGAATTTGTCTTCATTTGAAATGGATTTTTCAAACATACTGTTGGGAAATAAAAGGAGGACGACACGTGTAAGACGATTAACGAAGGAGTCAGTGGTACTAAGAAGAATGAGAAGCACACAATCAAAGCCGTATCAAAGGATCGAAAAGGGACAGATGTGAAAGACTGAGTAAATCCCTGCATGTTTGACATATAAGATCGGGAAAGTAATATCACACTGATCGAAACAGATAGCATTAAATGCTTATTGAACGGGAAAGTAGGAGTAATGATGAATGAGGAACGGGAAAGTAAGAGTAATAATGAACGTGGAGTGAGAAAGTAAGACAATAATTACTTTTATCACACGCTTGACACATATGATCGGGACAAAGCTGATTCTCAAAGAACGAAGAGTACGTGTTAATCATACAAGGTAACGGACCAAAAAGCAAAAAGCATGACCTGTCAACCGTACAATCATCCCGATCCAAAGATAATAAGGAGAACGAAAGAGGGTATCGGGACAAGAGGGACCCATTAGATAATCTATAAATAGAAGATAGCATTCAACAGAGAAGGGGTCGGAAAATTGAAGCGAAGAAAAGGCTAAGGAAGAGTAATCAGAGAAGAAGGAAAAAGATCATTAGGTATGTATACATTGTATAAGATAGGATTTAAAAGTTTCACTATTATGATTCATCTTCTATACTCAAAAAGATTATGGATTTGCGACTGTAATTTGATCAGATTTATGATATGTAAATAAATGGATTATTGAAATCTTTCCCATTAATTGATTTAAAAGAGGATTCTGTGTATCAAATTGTAAGTAAAAATCTTTCTATTATTCTGTGTATCAAATTGTAAGTTAAAATCTTTCTGTTTACTGTTTTTTTATCAAATCATTGGTTTTTGATGCCAATGGGAATTTTGGCATAAACACATACCTCGATAAAGTTATTTTATTTAATACGTTGTTATGTGAAAATGACATTAGTACGGCTTCCACTCGTTTCATTTCAACTACAGAGATGATGAGATAAGAGCATGATGAATGTTATACTCTTACATAATTAAGATACAACAATTACATGTTTGGCGTACTGCAAATTAAATATGAAAAAAAATATGTTCGGGTAGTCAAATAAAATTTTCAAATGACTTTTATAGAGTTTCTAAATCTATTGTTAGTCCATAGAGATTTTTAGAGGGTTTCCTAATGTCTCTTGTTGTTGGTTAGAGATTTTTTTTTAAATCATTTAAAGTCTCTAAAACTCCATGTTATTGGATTAGGATTTCATAAAATTCATTCCAACACCCTTGTTATTTGAAGAAGAATTATAAGTCATTGATTTGTTGTTTTCAGAGATTTGGGGAGACTTTTTTAGGAAAGTATGCATGGTAGAAATCTCTCCCCAAGAGGTGATATTTTGGGAGACTTGAAAATTTGGGGAATATTTATTTTTGAGAGTAGGACCAATTTTTTTTTTTTGTTTGAGATGATGACCAAGGAACCGACCATCTTTCTCAAAATCAAACGAGACAACAACGAGAAGATGCTATCCAGTAGCGAGATAGCATAGCAAATAAAATGTGGGATGAGTGGAATAAAAATAATGAAAACTTAGGTATAGGAAAACAATGAGATTTATTTTGATAAGGACACATGTTTTACTAGGTATTCATGGTACTTCTATTAACATTATAACGTGCATAATTAGAAAAATCGGTAGATGTTTTGAATTTTTAATTGGATTTTATATATTTTTTTGTCTTTACAAATCACAAAGACTCTTTACAAATCACAAAGACTCTTTACAAATCTTTTTTTTTTTGTCTCTACAAGTCACAAAAACTCTCTAAAATACTCTCAGAGAATCATTAGAAATTTCTAGATTTCCAGAGAATCTTTGAGAGTCACTCAAATAAAAAATCTATAAGAGTCTACAGAAATCTAATTTGATTAGTCCTTGCCAATCAACTTTTATATCTAGGAGAAAAATTTAAGATAACATTATTTTGGATCATGAGCTCCTTATAAATTACTATAGGGATGGTTGTTAGAGCATCGCTCGGTTGACCCAGAGGTGTTTGTATGTCAAGTTTGGTTGATAAGTTTAGATGCTAAAATTCACCACTTGAATTGCTTGCTAAAATTAATTCCCTATAGGTTAGAATTAGGATGTAGAATTATAAAGACGAAATACTTAGCTACTCTTGAAAAATCGAAGACGAAAAACTGAATAACAAATGAAGACATCATTCTTCAAACAAAGGTTAGTAACTGATGAACGACTATTCAATTTAATTCTTTCTCACAGTCTATCAAAGGAACATGAAATTCAATTTTTGATTATGGATTTAGTATAAGAGACTTGATCATTCAAGTTGATCCAAGTATTGACATAATAATATGCATACGTTGTGTTTACAACTCATTGTATAGAGATCTCGAAGTATAGCTTACTAAACTTTTGAAGATTATAGGATAAAAATTAAGGATATGCTCGTTATTCCTAATTGATAAACTTTCAAGTAACAATAAGAATTTTTCGTAAATTGTTGTTATACTCGAAAGATGATTCTAGTTAGTGTTTGTGATTGAAAGCGAGTTTGAAAGAAATTTCGAAAACTTGTTCAAAAACAAATTTGAAAGTAAGTTCAAATGTAATTTCGAAAGTACTTTTGAAAGCAAATTCGAAAATGGATATTCCATTCGAAATATGACTTACAACTTCTAAAGTTTCGTTCTATCTTCTTTGGAGGAATGTAGAAGGTGACGCAAGCTAAATCGAAAGTTTTAATACCATGAACATAGGTTTGTAACTCCTTTACTTATTTGTTCAAATTCAATAATTTTCCACTCAAGGCTTAATATTCTATATAACTTATATTTTCATTCTCGGCTAATGTAAACAAGTTGCTCAGTTCACAAAGTGGATAAGTAGACTGATTAGTATCAAGTCTAGTGAAAATAATAAGACTAATAGTTGTGTGCAAGCTTGAAAGTGACAAGACTCGTAAATGTCACAAATTTGGAAGTGTTCGAAGTCAAGATTTGTAAAAGTTCTCAAGGACCAAGAAAGAGATGGGCACCATGATCTTGAGGACTAGAATTGTTGCATTGCTCCTCGAGGATAGGTTAGGGTTGGCGCTAGCATTAGGCCAGCGCCATGAGTTGGTTGGCGCTAGCCTTGAGCTAGCGTCGTGAGTAGGCTTGCGCTGGCACTATGCCAGCGCCTCAGACCATGACGTATCCCTAAGGAACGATATTGGAGTAGTCGCTAGTGTCGTAAATAGGTTGGCGCTGGCACTAGGCTAGCGCCAGAGGCAATGATGCGTCCCTGAGGGACGAAGTAAGAGTAGTGGCTTATCCTCAGGGACGGTGCTTGGAGTAGTAAAACGCCCATGGGTATCAAAGTTGGATTATTGAAGCATTCTCAGGGACGGTGCTTGGAGCAATAACGCTTCCAAGAGGAATGGTACTGGATCAGTGACGCGTCCTCATGGAAAATACTTAGAGTTATGATGCATCCTTAAAAAATGGTACTGGAGCCGTGACATATCCTCAAGATACATAACTTAGATAATGACGCATCTTCAAGAGACGATGCTTGAGTAGTGGTGTGTCCTCGATTAACGATGCTAGAATAGTACCATGTATTTAAATAACATTCATTGTTTCGCTAATTATATTCAAATGATATTCTCGTTGTATATACAGTAGTAGATTGATGTTGTTCAAATAAGAATTTGAATATCGACGCATATACAGAACAAGTTCAAGGAATTCAGTCATGGGGGTTTTGCAACTTGAGACTAATTCAATATTGTATATATATATATATATAGAGAGAGAGAGAGGCTATGTGATCAGTACAAATTACCTGTAGCTATTTGTAGAGACTGTATTCTTAATTATTTTACAGAATATAGGTAGAAGTACAAGGCTTGAATTTTTGACACAAGGTCAGAAATATATACAAATATTTTTATGTTTTTGCTGCTAATCAGAGGGCGATTTTACGATTTTTTCCCTTCTCAAACATCCACCATCAATAAGGGGAATTGGTATTAATTGTGGTGGTGTTAGGAGAAGTGATCTCGTAAGCACCGCCACTAGTGTTACTAGAATTGAGATTAAGATTAGTAATCACTGCACCTGACCTAAGATTGACCATTTTCTAGAAATTAATTTTGCAACCAAGAGATTGGTCTCCAACTGTGGTCGGCAAAATGTTTTAGGGTAAAAACAAATAAAATGGTGAAAGGGTAAATCGTAATGAATACGAGAGATCAAAATTGTACAAGGCTAGCCTAAACCAAGATATGGTTATTCAAGACTTGCTTCGTTCACAAAGGAGGAGAAGGGTAGATATTAGAGAGGGAAGCATAGAAAGATGAGATCAGAGTGTGATGAATTCTAGTTGAAGAATATAAGTCTATGTACTCAAGTTCAAGTAGAGTACATGGAATTGTTTATGATAGTCTGATGAACTTCGATAAACTTAGAAGAAAACTTCGTCTATCCTATGAAAACAAATGAAGTGATCTATTTAGAGTGTTTAACTCTGATCTCGTAAAAGGTGGAAGAAGTAGAGAACGTTCTTGAGATTGTGCCCATAATTATTGGGAAGATTCTAAAAACCGTAACACTCCCTAACTCTTCATCCAATAAAGATCACACGACTTAATTCTTTCTCATAGTGTGTGTTCATTTACATCGCACAGGATGTAAACCGCCAGACCAATACCCTAATAAATATCCCCTGTGATATATTTGATGTCTCGTAGAATTGATGGTTGGGTCACGTGAATGACTCATTTGATTAATTAATTAATTAGGCAGTATGCCCAGAGTGTTAATTAATTAAGTAGACCAACTACTAGTGATAAGTCTAGTAAGGTTAGTAAGTCTATCAGTGGCTCAGTACATCGAGTAGACTATATTATTCAACATTGTCTAGGCATTGCATATTAGTAGTGCTAGTCGTGGGAATAATGATCCCATTGCTAGTAATTTATGCCAAATATTGGCGGTTGAGTAAGCTGGTACTCATGATCAGTAAAGCACTTCATGGCATCAGTACAAGGAGATAAGTCACCATGAAGGAACCAAGATATGATTATGTCATAACTTGATATTGATGCCTAAGAGTCGTGGAGGCTGGCAGTGATGCACAAACACTACCTTGCTACCCTCGTCGATAGAAAATTAGTCCTGTGTGACCACACATGGTTTCAAGGATGACACGAGACATGGGAAGCACTTCATACACGATGCGCAATCATGGCATCACTTAATGAGTAGTACAAGCCTTTGGCATGTCTTTGCAGAAAGTGCTAGTTAGTGGTATGGCAGCAGTGTGGGTTCATGAGACCTCTCTGTGAGTGATTTATGCTAGTGATATCACTTTGTGAAAGGTGGCATCTCAGTGCGTATTCCGTGTATATATTCGTTAATTGTGCACATGGATAGCACCGCTAAACCTTTTTCGTAAAATACGCCAGGTGTGTGCCATTTAGTAAGAATACTCAATTACTAGCTATCGGTAGCTTGGTGTATGAATCAGATCATCCATGAGTCAATGGCATCAAGTGGCATGTTGGAATTATGAAGAATACGTATATGAATGTTAAATCCAAAATTATGAAGGACACACCGATTGGGCGCTAGCGTTGGGATAGTGCCAAGAAGTAGTCTGACGCTGGAGTTAGCGCGTCGTGCAAGAGGTGCTAATGGCTTGGCCGCGCAAGCAATGTGAGCTTGGAGATGTAAGAGATGCTCGAAGCTTGAAGATGCATGAGATGCCCAAGGATTGGCCATGCAAGTATGTTCAAGTCTTGGCCTCCCAAGTTACTCAAGGATAGACTATGCAAGTGATGCCCCAAGGCTTAGGAAATGCTAGATGGGACAGTCGAGCAAGCTAGAATATGTACAAACTAGGTAGAAGTCTGGCGCTGGAGAGATGCACAAGCCAGAGAGATACGCATGCTTATATATATGCACATGTTTAGAGATATGTGCATGCTTAGATAGATGTGTAGGCTAGAAGATGAGAAAGCTCGTAGCCCATGAGATGCACAAGCTAGAAGAGATGCACATGCTTGGTGAGATGCATAATCTTGGAAAAGTGCACAAGATTGGAGAGATGCACAAGCTAGGAGAGATGCACAAGTTTGGCATGTTCGAGGTTAAAACTATACAAGAATTCCTAAGTACAGGCTCATGCAAGGGATGCTTGAGGACCGGCTAAGCAAGGAGTGCTCGAGGACCAGCTACAGAAGGAGTGCTCGAGAACATGGGGGTGTGGAGCTCGACGGTACAAGGTAATTTTGGCATTGGGACTAGCCGAAGGATGTGTTCTTGAGGCATGGCGTTGGGACTATCCCAGACGTGTTCTTGAGGCCTGAAGGTGGGATAGTCTCAGCGTAATGTATTGGGTATGGCGCTGGGATAAACCCTAAGATTTATTTTATTGAAGAAAAGATATGTTTTGAATATTTTGGACGAGATATTGGAGTAAGTGGTTGGTGTTATATAAAAATGGTGCTAGAGGAACATGAGGGGGAGATTGGAGGGTACAAGAGTTAAAAAATAGAGTAACAGAAAAAAATTCCGCAGTAGCTAAAAAGGGAAAAAGAAGGAGAAGAAGAAGAAAACAACATCGAGAGATAGTCGCAGACTAAACCGTTGTCTTTTCTTTTTCTTCAGCAGCTCCAGAAGAAATCCGTTCATAGAGCAGTGATCTTTTTGTTTCTTTAGCGATAGAAGAAGACACTTAGAACAGAACCGTGTCATTTCTTTTGTTTGCAAAATAGAAACTGCCCATGCAGTTTTCTCTGTTATTTTTCTTTTCTTTTCTTCTTGTAAAACACCTTGAGCTATGTATAAATATTTTGAGAGAGTGTTAAACATGAAGAGATAAATCCCAATTGTTTAGGCGATGGAGGAAGCCAATTTTTCCATGATTAAGTGGTAATTTCTATTTAATAATTTTGTCAATTATATTATGACTTTTACATTGATTTTTAATTGCAATTTATGATTCTTCTTAATTGATTTTTATTTTCTTTGATGGCTCATGCTTAGACTAGAACTTTTGATGTTCCATACTTACGATTTAAAATTAATATTTTAAATATCTAATTATTTTGGCAAAGTATTATAGTCACTTTTAGAATTTACATAATTAGTATTATTATTGAATCACTTGAAATTGGTTAATAGAAAAATTCATAACATTAGTTACTGTTTATGGGGAAAACGAATTAGAAGGCTAATTTAGGAAAAGTGGGGTGAGCAGGTGATAATTCATCTAATCTTTAAACATTTGTACTGTAATTGTACTTTCTTTAGATTCGAGAGATGAATCTGTACAATCCTGGCCTAAACCAAGCAATGGTCATTCCAGTCTTGTTTCAATCACAAAGGAGAAGGACAAGGGTTAGTCTTAGGGAGGGAAGCGAGAGAAGGATTGAAGTCATAATATCAGATTCTGTAGGATATAATAGGTGTAAATATCTATAAGCAATTCTCTGTGTGTGAGAAGATTGTACGAATGATCGATTTGTTCGACTTATGTTGTTCTGTGTTAAACTTAGACTTGTATGACTGTCCTGTTCAATAGATTGAGGAATCGATTTATATTATAGCTATTGTAGCCGTTCATCTGACCTCCTCTCTGGAAGAAAGTGTCGATGGTTGAGAAGTGGTGAAGTAGGTGGAGAAGGTGTTAGCAAATGTTCCCACTTCAACTAAGGTTGAATGGAAAGTTGGTCAACCCTCCACTCCTCTACTCAACTGCTGATCAAACTTTCCAGAATTTTCTCTTTTGTGGATGCACTTTTGCACCACATGTCGTAGACCACCATACCAATACCCTAATGAATATCCCCCCATTTGTGACATCTTTGATGTCTCGTGTAATTTTTGTAGTACTAAGCACTACTAATGTGAAGTCGAATGTGACTTGCTTATCCTTTTGACTAAAGGCTTGTCTTGCTTGACTAGACTGATGAGTCTAGCAAACTAAACTTAAAATAAAATACACTTATTTTATTTTATTATAATCATGAGGAACAATGTGTTTAACTAGGTCAATTTGCATTGACATGCTTGCTTTGCAGAAATAAGAGTATCATATTGAGCATAAACATATATATGTGAGTGAGGCTTAGTATGGCCTTTGATAAGAAAGTTAGGGTTTGGAAACTTGCATATGTGAAGTTGTTCAGATAGACAAGCATTAGGTGCTAATGATAAGGTAGATTAGCTTAGGAGATAATGCCTAAGACGAATTAGCTTAGAAACTAATACCTAAGCCAGACATGCTTTAGGAGCTAAGCCTAAGTCGGGCATACTTTGGGTCAAGGGTTAGACGGACAAGGTTTGTATTTTACTTAAGACGGACAAGGGTTGTATCAAAGCGAAGATGGACATGCTTTGTTGTAAAGCAAAGACGCACATGTTTTATATTTAATCCCTAAGCCGGACAAGTAATGTTGCTTAGACTAAGACGGACAAAGTCCATATCTTGGATAATACAGACAAGAATATCCTAGCTAAGGCAGATAAGGACTGTGGCTAAGGCGGATAAAGACCGTGGCTATATCCTAGCTAAGGCGGATAAGGACCGTGACTATATTCCAGCTAAGGCGGATAAGAACCGTGGATAAAATATTTGCAACGCTTCTAATCCAGTTTTGAGTCGTCTCCTTTGCCGATTAGGGTTAGAAAGTGTTCTTTGATTGTTTGAGACACTTATAAGTGTTGTGAACTTATTTTTTAGCGTTTCCAAATCCCTAAATTGAATTATTTTCACGACATTCACATTAGTTGCCTCCTTAAGCAAGGATTAATGTGACTAAGGCTAGATTTATCTACTAGAAGCTATGAAATTGTGTTTAGCACAATTTTGACTTGTATCTAAGCATAGATGTGGTACTTTAGTCAAGTAAATTCGTATTTAACTTACATATAAACTATATATGTATTTTAGTGAGTCAATATCGTTCAGTTGAGCATGAGTATTGACATAAGGTAAGTTTAGAAATTCAGCTGCGAAATATAGCATCCAAATAATAATCAAATTGCTATATACTAGTGGGCAATCCATCTAGGAGCTTGAGATTTTATGTAAAAATCATAGAATATCTAGGAAAGTTGTAGTAAGCACCAGTGTTATTCCGATGATTTCTTACAGTAATGAATATTGATTCATCAATAATATTTGATTGTATATGTAGATTGCCATACATATAGAGATAGGACAGGGATAAGCACCTGAAAGAGGACAAAGATAAGCACCCGCCTAAAAACTCTTAGTAGAATTCTGAGGTTTAATATTTCTTAGACCCAGGTCTGAGACATAATTTTACTATTTTACTCTTGACAAAAACCCACCCTCTACAATTACCTTTAATATTGCTATCATCCTTTGTGTATATTTTCCAGTTTATAATTAGAGTTTATGTCTAAATCAAGTCTTCACAAGTCTCGTGGAACGAACTTTAAATTATTACTTTTCCATAAAGAATAATATATTTATAGAAAGGCTACAAGATCAGTATATAGTGCATGTAGCTATTAATAGATTTGTATTCCCAGTTCTCTTGCGAATGTGAAATAGAAATACAAGATTAATATTTTTGATATGGGACCAAGAACAAATTTGTAAATTCGATATTTCTTATACGGAAAGAAATAATTTTACAATTTTTGCCTTTGTCAAAAATCCACCATCAATAGCTACTAAATAACCACGAATGCATATCTATAGCTAGACTAGGGCATTGAGATACATAACTGTTGATCAACTTTTTTATTAGTAGCATAATGCGATTGTTGATTGTATTCAAAACCTTTATGTGATTACATGTAGAACCTTGACCTATGTTAAATAGATTACTCATTGTACTTTTATTGCATTGATTAGCTTAGTTTGTAGAACTTAACGCTATTGGAGGATTAAAATTAATAACACGTTGCATTAGGTTGTTCTTTGAGTAGTATTAACATATTCATTGTTATGGTATATGATGGCATAAGGAACTTACCAGAGTATACTCTCGATGGGATTCTCTAGGGCTCCTGATAATGAAATATTAAGTGACAACTCTAGTTATTAGTTGAAGTGCATGTATTATGATTGAATATAAACCCTTAAATAGTATTCTCAACTCATTATTTCCTTTTATCCATTCTTTGCTAGCATAATTAGTTTAATTATACTTAATATTAATCTCATAAATCCTCCTATATTATATAAGCTTTCAAATACGAATAACCGTGCCTCTCTGTGAAACGAACTTGTTCTTATCATTGTAATTTAATCCATATTTTATGATGTGAAAGAACTTGAAATAATTTTGCTTGGCTGACAACCGACCAATTTAGCATCAATCACTAGCGGTGGCATCATTGTGCCAACTAATGCCCACAGATGGCATCACTTAATCTCAACATTCATTACCACTAATATTCTACTCTACTAAGCTTATCAAGTTCACCAAGTCTCTATGAGACTCACTAATCTCAGTAAATTCATCGCTTAGTCTGATTAATTGGTTCTCATATGAAGTCTTGGCTCAACCACTTGACCAGGTAGTCTCTCACAGATGACTTAATAGAATTAACAGTATTAGCACTTAGCTCTACCATTAATTTATCATGAGACATCAAATAAGTCATATGTGGGATATTCTTTAGAGTTTTGGTCTGGTGGTCTACAACATGTGCGGTGTAACGGTACACTCACTATGGGAAAGAAACTAAGTCGCGCGAACATTATGAGGAATCATGGAAGTGGCGTGTGATTTCTCAGTCTCCCTTACAGAAGCGGGCATGAGTTTACCACTTTCTCCACTCTCCCACTTCTCCACTATTTTTACTTATACAAGATCAATGTGTATTCCAAAACTACTATAAATAGGTCATTCGACCTTTTCACAAACCCTCCATCCTTATCTTGGTTTTACATAAGCTTCCTCCAAGTCTTACACGTACAAGTATTAAAAAATTATTTTGAAACAAAGTCTAAGAACTTCATACTCTAGTTCAACGATATCACACTGCAAACAAATTAAATAGTGATCTCTGATTCTTTTTCTACTTCCCTCTCTAAGTTGAACCCTTCTTCTCTTTTGTGACCGAAACAATACTCGAACGGTCATTTCTTGGTCTAGGAGAGTCTTGTTCGATTTTGATCTCTCGTACTCATACAAACTTCAACCTACCCCTCACTTTACACTTTATTATTTTTACCCTAAAACAACTGTGTGTTCTTATTAATGCAGTTTCTCCTCACACTAGAATTAGCTACTATTCTATGCTCTTCTCAATCGTCATGCTCCTTGATTCTTATAATGAGTTTTGCTTGTTTATGTTTTTCCTTCCTGTCAAGTTTTTGAGTGGGTGATTTATGTTTGCGCTTTACACAATTCACAACGTACAATTTCATATTAAACATAAGTGCTTTTTGGAGTTATTAACGTCGCTTTTATGAGGTGTGGCCGTGTGGTCAAACAATATTGTGGTAAAGGACGATTTGTTAATAAATGACTCTATCTAGTTCAAGTTTCTTTGGGCTTCTATCAATTTTATTGATTAATTTTATTGGTCTAGTTTTATTTTATTTTTGTAATAAGAAAGATAGTTTCATTAATTTAAAAATACTTCATATTGTTCTTGTCCTGCTGCAACATGATTTGTATCCAAGTAGGAATATTATTCAACCAGTTAAAACATAAGTTTTGAGATTTTGCAAACTTAGCTAGAGAATCTGCAAGATGATTTGTATCTCTATGCACATACGTACAGGTCCAACACTCTAATGTATTTAAAATTAAAATTGCAACATAGATAATATTGTAGGTTGTCCACTTTACAACCTTTTGTCTTCCATTCACTGCATCAATCACATTCAAGCAGTTTCATTCAAAGTGAAATCTTTCCCAACCATTATTCTTTTCCCATAGAACATCTTCCAACAGAGTTTGAGCCTCCGTTTGTTTTGGATCTATTGCAGAAGTTGTACCTCCTTGCAGTCCATTACTAATCCCTGCAAAATTTCTACAAATTAGTCCCCATCCAGATGGGTTGCAACTATCTATATGTGTTGCGTCAAAGTTAATTTTTAACATATCTCTAACAAGACCACTCCATGAATGATGTAACTGTATATGAGATCTACTTAGAGCGTTTTGAGTAGCCTTTGATCTTGCCCAATCACTTATTTGTAGAGCAATTATATTAGATATAACAGTCACATTTATATCAGTATTATTAAATATTTTTGCACATCTTGATTTCCAAATAATCCAAGTAGTGAAACAAGCCACCTCATATATATTAAAATCCTTGTTCATCACAATATTCCCTACCACAAAGAAACTACAAATCCATTGATGAAAATCTACATGCTGCAACTAACATGCACAATATGCCAGATGGTTCTAGTAACAGGGCATTCATGAAACAAATACTGGGTAGTTTCTATATCAGTACCACACATAGGGAAACTGTTATCTAAGTCACCAGAGATGCTATCTAGTTTGGACTTAGTAGGCAGACATCTATGGAGTAGTTTCCGCATGAAATATTGAATTTTAGTAGGAATCTTATGTTTCCAAAAAGATTTCCAGCAAATGGAAAGATTGTTCTTAGTTGGCTTGGAGACTAGAGATTCTTTCAAAATAGCATTGCAAGCTGATTTGACAGTAAAGAAACCATTATTGGATGGTTGCCATCTTACATTATCCTAACCTGCAAAAGCAATTCTTATTTTTGTTATTTCATTAATAGTGTTTTCATCAAACAAAACTCTAAGAGTATTTATATTCAAGATTTCCTGTCATGATCAATCAACTGACTAACTGTAGACATATTTGAAGATACAAAATGGGAGATGGTGGACTATGCATTGTCGGAATCCAAGTATCTTTCCAAATATGCACAGAAGAGCCATCTCCAATCTCCCAAATATAATATCTTTTAACAATGTCCAAACCTGTGCATATCCCATTCCATATCCAAGATCCATGCTTATTCATATTGTCATTAAGAGGATTAGTATTAGCAACATATTTCTTTCTAAGTATAACAGCCCACTGAGCATCAGTGTTTTCAGTCATCCTCCAAGATAATTTAGCAAGAAGTGCCAGGTTAAGAATGTCAGTCCTTCTTATATTTAAGCCTTCTAGTTCCTTAGGAAGAGTTATATCATTCCAACCTTTTAAATAGCAACCTTTGTCTTTTTTTTCCCCACCAAAATTTTATTTGTATATTATCCATTTTTCCAATCAGCTCATTAGGCATAGGGAAAACAGCCAAGTGGTGACTATCTAATCTTCCTAAAACAGATTGATTCATCACAGTTTTGCCAGGAGTAGTAGCTAAAAAAATAGATTTCCAATTAGCTAATCTACTTCTGAAATAATCAAGCAGATGAGCAAAAGATTTATATTTTCTTTTTTAAATAAGAAGAGGTACTCCTAGATATTTCTCCTGCAAAGACATTTTTCTAATTCCAAGGATATTTGAAATATCATTTTTCACATCATTGGGAACTTTATGGCTAAAGGATAAGGCAGACTTATCAAAATTTACAGCTTGACCAGAGAAATTTCTGAACTATTCTATCAAAATTGTTTGGTTCCTAGCATCATTAGTTCTAGCCTTAATAAAAATATATCAATCATCAGCAAAAAAATAAATGGGACACAGGACGACAGTTCTTGGTAGCTTTAAACCCATAAATAAGATTGTTTAGTTTAGCTTGTATCAAGCTTCTAGACAGAGACTCTATGCAAAAGATAAACAAGTAGGGAGACAGGGGATCCCCTGTCTTAAACCTCTTTGAGGGGAGAACACATTACCTGGAACACTATTAAGAAAAATGGAAATAGTGACAGTGGTAATACATTGTTCAATCATGCTACAAAATTCAACAACAAAAGCAAGTTTTTTGAGATTAGCAATAAGAAAACTCCATTCCACTCTGTCAAATGCTTTTGACATATCCATTTTTATAGCAACACAACCATATTTGGCTTTAATCCTCTTCATAGAGTGAATTAGTTCATGATCAATAACAATATTATCATGAATTAATCTTCCTGACATAAATGCAGTTTGAGCAGGTGATATAATTTATGTATTACAAATTTAAGCCTAGAAGCAAGCAATTTTGATACTATCTTGTAAGAGACATTACAAAGACTAATAAGCATGAAGTCAATAGCACCCTTAGGACAATTGTTTTTAGGAATAAGTGTGATGAAGTTATGATTCAGTTGTTTAAGTAGGTGGTGTGAGTGAAAGAAAGCCTGCACTATTTTTAAAACCTTAGTACCAACTGTTTCCCACATCATTTGGTAGAAACCAGGTGGGAAACCATCTGGGGTTGTCCAAGGTTTCATTTCAAAAACCACTTTCCTAATTTTTTTTTGTAGTTGGCATGGAGATAAGCATGTTATTATCAAGATCACTTATGCTAGCATTAATATTGTCAAGAAAGACCTCATAATTAGGAGCGCAAGTGGTCTTACTCATGCTTTTATGGTCGGTTGTCAGCTGGCCAAAATATTTCCTATACTTTCTACATTAACGAGTAGAGTAGCAAGTAGGGATTCGTTCCCACAGAGAAAAGGGAATTGTTGTTTGCTTTCGACTTCTTAGGTAATCAAGGGGGTTATTGATTTTCTTAACTAAACTAAACTAAAAGAGAAGTGAATAAAGGTTGTAAACAAAGATAGAAAATAATGGTTAAAGATTTCATCTTCCATCACCAAACATGTTCTTCAGTTGGTTAAAATAAACATCCACTATCTCTTCATACCAATAACCCTAAAGTATCCCCAATCGGTGTACTACTTCGTCACGCCTCCATACGTCAACATATACCACAATCGCTAATATATGAATTCTTTTCCACCAAATAACCTAGTGCTAATCCCTAAGAGATTCAACTTGAGGAAATCATTAATATTTATGAGACGAGTTATTCATAGGCAATTTATCGCACTTATCGTGGTATATTCAACCTTGGACAAGTTTTACTTGTGACTTCCTTCACGATTCGCACCGCTAGTGATCACAAATTACTACTAAGTATTAAGGTTCTTGATAAAATTACCTAAGATTCCTAATTAGCTATAGATAGGTTATTAAGGATATTAATTCACGATTTTAAACATACCAAACAACCAATCATATTACATGAACACAATCACATAATTATTATATGTAGTAAAACATGAACGATAGAAAGAAATATTAAAAATTAAAACTAACCAGTCAGATTGATTCCCATGTTTAGAACTCCCGATTACATCTCTATCCAATAGAAGATTTAGCTACTCATGGGTTTACTAAAACCTATGAAAAATATAGAAGAAAAGAATAAAGGAGAAGAATAAGAGAAAATATCCTAGTTCCCCCCTTTAAAGGGGTAAACCAAAATTTACTCTATTTTCTGTGGAGAAGTTGTGTAGAAAATTGTATCTAGGCTCTCCTTTATATAGGCTTTGGCAACATCCTTTTGATGTCTATCCAACTAGGAAACCTAATTTCATTAAACTCTCCCACCTCTTTTGATCCTTATCCAATTAGGAGACTTAACCTCCTTAAAATCCAACTAAAACCCTAATTTTCACGTCAAAGGCAAGCCCAAAACGCATCCCTTCTTTCTCTTCCCGCGCAGGCCCAATAAGGCCCAACAGAAACCAAATCCAAGTTGGTTTCACGGTTTGCTCATAACTTCTTCATACGATCTCGGAATGACCTCATTCTTTTTACGTTGGATTTGTCTTTCACTTATCTACAAGATGGTGAGAATAATTCCTGTATTTGAATGAGTTTCTTTAATTTTATTCACTTGGAGCTCTTCACTTCCTTAGCACTTTTAAAGCCATTTCCACTTCTTTTTGGTTGAATCGTCTTAACATGATTTTTTTTTGGAAACAAGAGTAATACAAGGTACAATGCAAGAAATATAACTAAACAAGGATGAAATATACACTAAACCATGTAGATTATGCACCTATCATACTAAAGTGTCTTAAAAGTTCACATTCAATATCTCTCCTATCATTAGCCAAATTCCAATACTACTTTGAAGTGACTCAATCTGAGTTATCTGTCTTCCAAAGTTGGCTTTTTGATGAAAATAGGTTGTATTCCTATCATCAACACTAGTAGAAAATGGCCTTTGGTCACGGTAATTTACCGTGTCCAAAGGTCTATGGTCACGGTGTTTCATTTCTGAAATCGTGTCTAAAACCTACGAGGCCAGAAGTCTTTCAATTGGTCACGACGTTTATCGTGGCTGTTTCGTGATATCCACCGTGACCACTACTTCAACAGTCACGAGTTTTATTCTACACCGTGACAAGTTCGCTCTTTAGTCATGGGATGCTGGAATACACCGTGACCAAACTTGATTATTGGACACGAATTACTTGTTATTACCGTGACGAATTTGCAAACTATTGGATTATTTATTTATTTTGAAGCATAGATACTTAGGATGTTTAGGCACATCTATATGCCTTAAAAAAAGGAAAAAGGCGAACCAGTGAAACAATCTTGATTAAATTACTAAATATGGCTTTGAATCTGATAATCTTGCAAAATCATGAATCTGATAATATCTTGCAAAATCAATGTAGGTTACATTTATATTGATATATGGATTCAACTAGAGTTAATACCAAGGACATATCAATATAATCAGCAAGTATAACAAACACATTCCGCATAAAACAGAAGAAAAGGTGGCCTCCAACAAAGTTTCCAGAGGACATCTGCACTTCCATTGCATGCCTACTCCAGGTCTTGTTTATTGAAGATGCCTGTGTCCACTCACTCAAGAGCTCCTCCAAACTCTGTCGCTAGGATGTAGCTTGGCTGCAAAAGAGAAAAGGAAAACAAAGTGTATTCATCAAGTTAAAATACAAATCTTATATTGTGCAAGTGGAAAAGACATCTGTACACCATATATATAAATTAAGCAAAGAAATAGCAGAACGTGCAAGTTTTCAGTCTCAAGTCATGAAGTAAGATTTTAAAAGTACTCCTGGAGCTTTATGTTATCCATTATTCCAAGTGCCGCGACTCTTTACAAAATGAAGTCAGGTGATTAACCCTGTAATATGGCAGAAAATCATTTGAAGATCCACATTGAAAAAAAAAATATCTTGCAAGAAAATAGAGACCAGAATGCATGTCAAGTGTAAAGGTATACAACACAAAACAAAACAAAACAAAACTAAAGTGCAGAATCTCTTCATATCGACAAAAACAAGAAGAAAACTCTTAACTTTTCATTTTTATTATCTTTCTCGTCATTAGGCAAAAAACAAAATCAGTTTTATGTTTCTGGTTCACTGTAACTTCTAAGGTTCTAGTAGGGCATACCTAGTTCATGCGCCACTTCCAATTCGCCAGTTACAAGTCTTGCTGCATCTTTGTTTACAGGATTATTGACAATTAGGAGCTTGACCATTACCTGAAACTCCTGAAATCCAAAATGAAGTAATAAAAGATGAGAGAGAGACAGACAGACATAAAAAGGTACCCTAAGAGAGACTATCATTTGTTTTAACTGAAAGGCGCTAAAAGCAGGACAGGAAGATACAGTAACACTGAGAAACTGCTTCATCAGTTTAACAAGCAGGTTAATATCTTCTTTTCTAGCTTCACAAGCAGGGTAAAACAACTCAATTTTTTGGCTCCAAGTGGGGATCTGTCAACTGATATCACAACAGAATACACATCAGCAAGGCTCAACAATGGGATACTAGTCTAACATCAAAAAACTTGACAGGGTTAAATTACCAAGGCTTCATGTTCGCTTGACGTAGTGAGATAACACCAGATAGTCCAGCTGTAAACCAGTTTGACAGTTGATCCAGAACTGTACGTTTCATACATGAGATCACCTGTAATAATTAGTTCTCTGGTTAAATGTAATCATTAGATTTTAGTGAGCATCCACACGAAAGATATTACTCTTACTCAGAAAATCATACAACTTGCATACAAATTTGTATTGAGGTTGAATGGTGGATGAGAGTATAATTGTTGCTTCAAAAGTGTCAATTGTTATAGTCTTACAGAAAGCTACTAGGAATTGTTATTCATGGAAGTTAAACTATTCAGAAAAATAGTAAAACAAACTATTGTCTGATACAAATCATAGTAAGTTACCTTACTGGTATATGGGGCCCTGGGAAAAAATTACAGATTGCATTTCAGATGGATCTGTCGCAAACTGTTTCTTTTTCTTTGCCACCACTAATATTCGTTCAGGCTAACCTGTCCCCATTTTTTATCCCAATTAGATAGGATCACAGATGAATTCAATATCTAAATTTACATATGCATTACTAAACTACAAGTTTCAATATCATCAAATAAGTTCACCACAAGGAAAAGTTTAGAAGTTGACCAATGAGCAAGTACAAATTATATCGGAGCGTCTTACTCCATCATATTGCTATCTTTTAGTGGATCCTTAACTGGTCCTTCACCCTAATGAGCAAGTACAAATTATATCAATCCAAACCTGGAGAGAAACCTAGAATGTCATGGCGTTCAATACTGATAAACCAACAATTCTACATAAGACCAATAGATGCCAATAAATTACAGACTAATTAGTTTTCATTGGACAAACTGCAAATGAAGCTAAATACTAGTCAGCAATTGTTTTACTTTCAGCACTGAAATTCTCAGAAACAGGGTAAGAGTGGTCCATTGTATACACTACAGCTTGCTCGGAACTTGTAAACACAATTCCAGTTCCAAGCAATCAGAATAAAGCTACCCTTTCCTGCAGTTTTCGTCTGTGTTTTTTTAGTCGGAAGTTTTGTATTACTCTTATTAGCAACCTCTTGTAACCATCAGATGTATTATCTCGTTTGTCAAAAAAGCTACATATGACAAGAATCAGTTTCTATAACACGTAGTCGCGTGCTGACAATCTACATGTCGGAAAACCAAATCAATACCTGATTGGTTTGAAAACATTGAGTCACATCAATCCATACCTTCCAGATCAGAGTGTCTTCCTCCATCATATTGTTTACTTTCGGTAAATGAATAACTGGTCTTTCGTCCTAATGAAGAACTAAAAATAACATCACGTCAAGCCTGCAGAGGAAGCAAAAAAATTGTGTGACTGGATTAGTTGCCATTATGATCTTTGAGTTCACTGTCAAAGCAACATTGAAAACCAATTCATCTTTAAAATAGGTAAACACAAAATATGATGCCAAGGAAGAAACGAACTTACCTTTCACATAGAGAGAAAAGGCATGGATCTCCCATACTCTAGCAATGCTTATCTTAGGGTACCTCCTTTTAAAAGTCAAGTGTAATCAAAATTGGAGAAATAATCCACCATTATTTCAAATAAGAAAACTCTAAAATACAATGAATCCCTGATTTCATACTTGAGCAAAATATTACATCCATTAACCAAAAACTTGATAATGACTTCAGACTCTTACCATCAAGAAACCAATCCGCTTGAACTTAATCGAACACAATAAAATTGTCTGCCCTAATTCCATAAAAAAAAGGATTACCTAAAAAAAATCAGTTTTCACAAAGATAACCTAATTGCTTCAAAAAAATAAAATAATAATTGCACAACAACAAAGAAACCCCGAAATCGCAGCTATCATAAAAAGTTGGTGTAAATCCAATGAAATACCAGTGAAAAAATACTAGCAGTGTTACCTTGAAACATTGCAAGAGCGAGCCATAAAAAGTTGTTTCCTGCGTTTTACTCTAATTTTAACCATATTATTCAATTGAGATATAGAGACAGACAAAAAAAAACATTGATTGACTTGATTGGAACTTCCGATTCATACTCTGTAAAATAAAATAAAATTAGATCGAACAACGCAATATAGATAAAATAAGGGTTTCATTTGATTATGAATGACAGAGAGAAGAAGTAAAGGCAATGACTGCTCGGAAAAATGAGTGAAGGGAGTGGAAATTCAGGGTAAAGTGGAGTTGTAGTTAGGTCTAGGAGAATAAAATGTGGGTTAAGAAACCGAAGTAGTTCTATTTTTAATCGTGTATTCGTGTGTAATAAATGCGGATCGATGTGTATTAGAAACGCGTCCAACACACTCGTGTCCAAAGAGATACGAAGTGGTCACAAATACATATTTATCCGGGACAAACTAATCTACAGTCACGTTTATAGTAACTACCGTGACCAGGGCAGCCGGGACGAAAAGCCATAGCTGTACTAGTGCAAGCAACAAAGTATCACCCTTACCTCTTTGTCTCTAAAAGTCCTCCTCAATGTCATACCAATATTTCAAATTTTGAGTAAGTTCACTTACTCTGCTACTATTTTGATTATTGTTCCTACTAGTAAGAACAAAAAGTTGAGATTCAATGTTAGCAATCTGAGTATTTATATTACCAAAATGATGATAATTTGAATCCTTAAGAACATGTTTGGTATTTTACAGACATTTAGTAAGTTGGAAAGCAGCAGAACCAGGAGTACGACAACTCTATTTAGATTTTATGAGCTCAGTGCAACTAGAGTTTGTAAACCAGGATTAATTGACTATGAAAGGTTTTTTAGTGCTACTTTCGAATTTGCTAGATAACAACATTATAGGGCAGTGGTCACTACCCACAATAATTAAGTAGTACAAAACAGTATTAGGATAAATCATACTCCAATCAAAAGAAACAAGAGCTTTATCTAATCTTTCTAGACTGGGTTTATTCCTATCTTTTCTATTAGCATCTAATTCATTTTGAGAAAGCAGGTTATCCCCATCTTTGTCATTGCTGTTGAGAATAAAATTAAGATCACCTATCACAATCCAAGGACTTCTATGATCATGTCTAATTTCACTTAGATGAGTCCATTGACTAGTTCTATTTGTGACATTAAGAGCACCATACAAGCAAGTAAGGAGAGAACTCTCATTATGACTATCAAGTTTAACTAGGCATTTTATCATGTTCATATTCATATCTATGACTTGAAAGTCAAATCTATCTTTCCATAAGAGACATTGGACACCAGATAAACCAATTGGATTAAGGAATATGACATTTGGATACTTGAATCTAGAAAGCACGTATTGCATTCTTTTCTGTTGGTTTTTTGCTTATGAAAGGAAGATAATATCCGGGTTTTGAGTTTTAATGAGCATATGAAGGTGGTTCCTAGGATCTTTATTTCCAAACCCACATACATTCCATGAAATGATATTCATTTTATCCAGTAGAAACAAATGAGTTAAATACTGAATCACAAAAGAAAATTTAAAATTATTGAAGTTCCAGATATGCAATTGGCAGATTGAAATTTGAAAACTATAAGAAAGTTTTAAAAATTCACTAGAGGTGAGTAAGAAATATATGTAAAATACCTTATTCTCCCTATTAGTGCTTCCAGATTGTTTCTCCTTAGTTGTGATTATTGTTGTTTCCTGTGTTTCCATTTGACTATCATGATTAAGATTTTAAGTTGGGTTTTGAGTGGTAGTATTAACTGGGTTTTGAAGTTCAGAATTTCTAGGCCGTTTCCCCAGCCTAGCCAGCAAGGTATTTTCTTCCTTTGTAGATGACTCATTGATGGGGTATATGACTATACCATCTTTTGGAGGGACAAAAGGAGTATGCTTGGGTTGCTTCTTATTATTGAGGTTCAAGAGTTGAGTTGTAGGTTTTTCTTCTATGAACTTTTTTTTCCTACCGACATTGTTCAATCCAAAGTAATGAGGCTTACTATGAGCTTTGGTAAGGAATTCCGCATCTGCAGAGCAAGCTTCTTCTGAATGATTAATGATGAAGCAGGAGGGACAAAGTTTATATGGTTGTTTCTCGTAAAAGAATCAAATCCACCTCGTACATCCTGCATTTGTCATTGCCATCACACCTCTTCTTAAGGGATTATTAACATCTATGTTAACACAAACTTTTACTCCTTCACTATCCACTGGATTTGTATCTTTTGGTTCAATATGATGATCTCTCCCATGATTTTTCCCATCTTTGTAACCGAGCTTACATTCATATGCTCTGGTAATAGCTTCTTTAGTTGAATCCAGAAGCAATGGTGCTGATAAGTGCATAATTTACATATTTTAAGTATTATTTTCTTACACTTATTTGCTAAATTTTGTGTGAATTACTTTGTGTTATTATTTATTTTATATTTTATGTCTTTTACTAAGTTACATCTCTGAAAGAAGTAGAAATGGAGCTTCACAAGAGAAGAATTGCCAAATTCCAAGTGAAACTCAGTCAAATCCAGGATTTCTACTCATCATGTCAAAAAGAACGAGAAAACAAAGCTTACAGTGAAAGAATGAAATCATTCCGACTTCGTATGAAAAAGATATAAGCAAAATGAGAATTAAGGGTAAAATAGTTATTTCAAGGGGAACTACTATTGGCACCCCACCTTACGTTAAGGGAATATATGTTTTTAATAGAACTACTAAAGGAACCTGTTCAGTTACTAAGGGCTGCCCAGGTTTGAATAGTTTTAAATGCACCCATTCGTTAGATAAGGGCACTACTTCCTTCTTCATTTTTTCGAACATAGAAAATTACAGTTCGACTTAGGGCTATTGTTGTTACGCTGATATCACAATTTTGGTGAGTTAAAAGGTTGTTTTGACGTATGAAGGGTCAAAGATAATAGAATAGAGTGTGAGTGTGTGAAATGATTGTGTGAGGATGAAGTGTGTGGTGTACGCTTGGTTGAGACTTGAGAGTCTATAAAGTCTGTCCTGTATTCATTCGGTTCAGTAAAATCAAAGTCATTCATAATGTAGTTCTTTCATGGTATCAGAGCAGAAGATCCTCTGCCTCTGATTTTCGATTCCGCTGCTGATTCTTCTTTTTAATTTTAATTCTTCTTTCAATTCAATTCTGGATGAATTTTTGATTTAATTTAAATTTGTTCTCAATTTCATTGTTCTCTGATGTTACTACTCTATTGATGCTAGGGTATGATTTCTTCTTCTGATTCCATTTGATTCTATTGTTCTCTGCTGCTACCAGTTGATCTCGTTTTTCAAATCTGATTTATTGCTATTGACTCTCATACAACAATGCTTTATGGTAATGTTCTTCCTGATCTTGTCTTTCATTTTCATTTGGTTCATATTTGAGATTCAATCTCATTTCCTTCTGATTTTTAGATTCATCTCATGTAAGACTGAGTTGACTCAGCATTGATGTCTCTTATACATGTAAGACTGATGTTGTGCCATTAACATTGTTTGTCAAATTCATGTAAGCCTGAATGATTTCAGCATTGATTCTATTTCCATGTAAGTCTGATGTTGACCCATCAGCATTGATGTGTCTTCTAAATGTAAGACTGGTGCAAAGATCACCAGCATTGTTCATCAATTCCGGTAAGTCTGGTTTCAATCGCACCAGCAGGATGTTTCACTCAATTTCAATCAATCCAACTTCGATTCAATTCTACTTCAGTTTTTTGGTTATTTCTCTGCATTTTTCAGTCTTCTGAGGTGTGAGCCTTATTACTTGATCATCTCTTCTTTCTGGTTCCTTTACTCTTTCAGTCCTGTATTCAATATTTCCTCTACAATCAATTCCAATTATCTGGTTCAATCAATAGTACTTCAGTTGGATTGTTTCACTGATTACAGTCCCTCTCCAATTTCTCACCCCTTTCCTGGTATGATTTTGCTACTTTCAATTCCATCTTCTTCTTCTAGTTCCCTGCCACATATTGCTGCTTCATTAGTTCTTTGATTCAGTCTTCATGATTTTGTTCTCCATTTCATCTTCTCCTGGTTACCTTGATAGTGTGTGGTGTGTGTGTGTGCTGTTTCTCTCATACTACATAGCTTATAAGATGCAATTGGTGAGTCTCTTTCTCACTTGTCAAACTCTGTATACTATTAGTGAATTCCATTGTTGCTAGTTTTTCCCGTTTTTTGTTTGGAAGTAAGTGGTTTTTCCTCAAAGATGATGTATGGTTGTATATCCATAATAAAGCCTAAGTCTAGTGCAGTAAGTGATTTATTTCGCTTGTCAAACTTTGTACAATGCTTCTGATGTGTATATAAATAATGCAAGGTTACACTTGCTGGTTTTATTATTCTTCTAGTTTCTAGTGATTGTACTTCAGAGAAGTGTGCTGGTTTAGTGGAGATGTTACTTCTCCTCTTAGTATTCAATCAATTGTTGATTCCATCAAAAATACTTCTGGTCTGTTGTTTATGTACTTCTGGTTTGTGATTGTACTTCTTCTGGTCTGTGATACTATACGGAGATACTTCACTTCGACAGCTGTTTAATCATGCTTTAAAATCTTGTCACTGCTCTCTCATATTTTCTAGCTTCTGTTATTGGTTTTCTATGATGCTGACACTTTATGGCTGTGTGGATGCAACCTATCTTCAATTGCTTAGTTTTTAGTAGTCAGTGCGAGTGTTTTTTTTTGGAGTGTCCGCAGACTCGATGCAATATTTGTATGACTCTTGAAGGAATAGTGCACCAACAATACTCATGTTGATGCATAGACACTTGTATTCTCAAGGAAAATTGCCCGCTGAAGGCTTGTTTTGATTTACCGCAGAACACAGTTAAGATGCGTATGTTAGAGACTAATTAAACAGGGGAGTTGTGCCAAATGACATTGATGTGCACTGATTGGCAGGACTTACACAGGCTTGGTTTAGAGAGCTGCCTACAGGGATTTTTTGGACCATCTCCAACCTGAGCAGGTTATGCAATGCCAATCAGAAGCGGAGTACACTGAACTGACAACACTCCTGCCACCTACAGAAGCCTCCTTGCTGGATTGAGCCATCTACCTGATGGCTGCTGTCGTTCAAGAGGAACATCATCACAAGAATCCATCTCAGTTTTCAGCGCTTTTATTCAAATGACAGTATATGACAGTTGCATTAGCCTTTGTTTCTACTTTTGTTTCTGCTACTGGTTTCTGAACAGGAGGACCCAAGTGCTCTGTACCACCTTCCACTAGCCTCTTCTGATGACTCCAACATTTTTTCTGGTCATGGAGTGCAGATGATACTTAGTTTGCTGATGCAAGTACACCACACTTCCCATCATGTGCAATCTCAAGTAGTCTTTTTAAACCTCCTTGGGATTAAGGGAGGGTAATAAAATAGCGTGTGAGTGTGTGAAATGATTGTGTGAGGATGAAGTGTGTGGTGTACGCTTGGTTGAGAGTCTATAAAGTCTGTCCTGTATTCATTCAGTTCAGTAGAATCAAATTCATTCATAATGTAGTTCTTTCAAAAGAGGATTGAGCAAATAATAAAATTGGAGTTTGGGACGAGAGAGGAGGTGTTAGGTTAACTGTCCTGTGATGATCATGATCGATGATGACTGATTATTGAGTTCGAATGATTCAGAATATTAATGAAGATATATGAGAATGATGTTGGTTGTGACTCAAGTTTTATAGTCATGATGGACTCGAAGTGGTGAGTGATGGAATTGAATCAATCTGTGATGGAGAGACTGGCAGTTTGATGGAATTGATGATCATGATTCAGTGATGTTGGTTTGATTGAAGGAAGCTGTGACAGTGATGATGTTGTTAATGGGGTTAATGAACATGGTAGAGAAGGTGTGCTGGTGACGTTATTGAGTTGGTAGTGATGGATGGTGGGAAGAACTGAAGAGTAGAATGAAGGAGATGGAGCTGTAATGGTCTGTTAAGGACAAAATTGAATAGCGAGAGGACGAAACTTAAGTTGGATGTAATGACACTTATGACTGATCACACCACACACGTGTTGCCATCTCAGCTTGCTTTCCATCCTGTTCTCCACCGCTCATTTCACGTGCTATGTCAGTCTGTTTTAACAGTTAGCCTCTGATTTGATTTGCTTCATATAAAAACAATTCTGTAAAGCATTCTTTGATGGTAACGATTGTAAAAGAACACAAGAAGAAAATGTTCTCTCTGATAATAAAAATGAATTCAATCATGGTATCAGAGCAAGTTTAAGCTTCTTGATCAAATTTTTTTTTTCAAAAGAAAAACGATTCAGAAAATTAAAAACTCAGTCTACAAATCATTCGATCATCTTTAAATCTCTCTTGATCTAATCTTTCTTGATTGAAGCTCTTTTTATTGATAAAATCTTCATTTCCTGATCAAATTTACGTTTCTTGATCAAATATTTGTTTCTTGATCATTTTTCGGTTCTTGATCAACTCTATGTCTACACTAAATTCTTTAATTCATCTCATTCATGATTGAAACCTTCCCATCTTCAACTTCAATGGAGAATCCTACCTCCAATTTACTCTCTAAAGTTCCATTTAATCAACTGACAAATTTTGTGAATCTCAAGTTGAAGGAAGATAACTACTTAACATGGAAAAATTTGCTAAATCCGATCATTCAAAAATACAAATTGAATTTTTTTTAGATGGCTCATTTGTATGTCCACCACAATATACAAATCTCAGAAATCAGCAAAATGGAATTGAAAATCCATTTTACATGGATTGGGTGGATGAGGATTCCACCATCACAATGTGGATCAACTCCACTATATCTGAGTCAGTGATTCCCTATTTCTCAAATTCAAGTACTTCTGCTGCTCTATGGAATGGTATAGAGGAGAGATTTGGTAGAGCTTCCTCTACTCATTCCATCCAATTAAGAACAAAGTTGTTGTCTATTACTCAAGGTACCAAAACTATCTCTACTCTTATCAATGAAATAAAACATTTGTCTGATCAGTTGGCTGTTGCTGGTGAGGTTTTTTCTGATAAAGAGTTGGTGGTAATAACTCTTAAATCTCTTAATGAAGAATACATTCCATTTGCTACTTCTATGAGGCACATGAATCCTCCTGTCACTTGTATTGAGTTGCATAACAATTTGCAAAGTTAGGAAACAGTAATCCAAGAAAGAGTGAAACAACAAAAGGAAGACCATAGTGCTAAAGCATTTGTAGCAAATTATAGAAGAGGTTACTCAAGAAATTCTTACTCAAATTCTAGAGGAAATCACAGGAACTCATCAAGAGGTTCATATCTTGGACAAAGATATCCAAATCCAGCAATATTTCAAAGACAAAATGCCAGCAGGGGTATCTATCAAATTGACAAACCAATTTGTCAAATTTCCAATTATCCAGGGAACATAGCAACTACTTGTACACAAAGGCTAAATTTCACATATCAAGGAAGAGAACCACCATCTAATCTCAGTGCCATGCTTGCAGCAGCAGACATTTTTGATGAGGAAGAATGGCTAGCTGATAGTGGTGCAACACATCATATTACTGCAGACAACAAGGTCTTACAGGAAGCAACTGCATATGATGGTTCACAGACTATTCAAACAGCCAGTGGAGAAGGTATGTTGATTACTCACCAGGGACACTCTAGTAAACTTGCTAATTCATATTCTTTTGTTCTTAATGATGTTCTAGTTATGCCTAAGGCATCTCATAATCTTCTATCCATTCACAAGTTTACTATTGACAATCAATGTTCCTTAAATCTTGATTCTACTGGATTCTATGTGAAGGACCAGATGTTTGGGAAACTTCTTTTCCAAGGTCCTCATAGGAATGGTCTGTATCCAATATCATTTACTCCTGCTTCTCCAGCACCACATGCTCTAGCATCTATACTAAGTGATCATCTAATTCTGCATAGAAGGTTTGGACATCCATCTTTCCAAACAATGCAAAAGATATGTTCTCTTCTACATTTGCCAAATCCACTCAATAAGCCTTTTTCATGTCTAGATTGTAAATTGTGCAGAAGCAATAAACTTCCTTTCAAGCTGTCTACTTCTATAACTGTAAAACCACTACAACTATTACATATTGACCTATGGGGTCCCTGTCATGTAGCTTCAGCATCTGGTTTTTTGTATTATGCTAATATCATTGATGAATATACAAAGTATTCCTGGCTTTTGCCTTTGTCCACCAAATCATCCTTTAAACATACATTTGTCTCTTTTGTGACTAGAATAGAAAACCTATTATCTACACATGTGGTTACTATTAGAACTGATAATGGAGGAGAATTTCTTAATAATTTTTTAAAAGATTTTTGTACAACAAAAGGTATTACTCATGAGCTTACCTGTCCTCATACTCCTGAGCAAAATGGAGTGGATGAGGTAAAGCATAGGCATCTGCTTGATATCACTAGGACACTACTGTCACAATCTAGCTTACCTACTTCTTTTTGGGTTGATGCACTTCAAACATCTAATTTTGTAATCAACAGACTACCTACAAGGTCTATTGCTTACATGTCTCCATATAAGAAATTATTTGGGAAGTCACCAGATTATGCATTCTTGAAAGTCTTTGGATATGCTTGCTTCCAATGGCTGAGGCCTTATACTTCTAACAAATTACAACAAAGGAGTAAATATTGTGTGTTCATAGGATATAGCTTACAACACAAAGGCTATAGATACTTAGATCCTAAAACTGGAACTGTCTTCATATCTAGACATGTATCCTTTGATGAAATCTCCTTCCCATACATAGCATTGATTTCTTCTGATTCTACTGAAATGTCAACATCAGTACCTGTTGCATCACCAACTGTCACTCTGTCTCCAGAACAGTATATTCCTGTTGCATTACCACATGACAATATGTCTCCAGACCAGGCTGTTCCTGCTGCTATCTTGACAGATCCATCAACTCATGTTCACAACAGTCATAACATGCTCACAAGAGGTAAAACTGGCATTCGCAGGCCCAAGTCATACTTGTCCATAAAATATCCACTAAACAGTGCTATACTCAGCACAGTCACATCAGTACCAACTTGCATTAGTACAACCCATAAACAAGAAGTTTGGAGAATGGCAACCAAAAATGAATACCAAACACTTATGGAAGCAGGTACATGGTCCTTAGTGGACTCAGAGGGCATTGACAATTTGGTGGGATGCAAGTGGGTATTTAGAATCAAGTACAACCCAGATGGAACGATGTCTAAACACAAGGCCAGATTAGTGGCTAAAGGTTTTCATCAGAAACCATGCTTGGACTATGAAGCTACTTTCAGCCCAGTTGCTAAGCCAACTACTATACGGGTAATTCTTTCTCTTGCTGTTCAATTTGATTATGGAAGATACATCAACTTGATGTATCTAATGCGTTCTTACATGGTGACCTAAAGGAAGTGGTCTATATGACTCAGCCGCCTGGCTGCATTGATGAAACCAGGACCAATGCAGTCTGTCTTTTACATAAGGCCATTCATGGGCTTAAACAAGCTCCCAGTGCCTGTTATGAAAAGTTGAGTTCAAGCATGATTCAACTAAACTTTGTTCAATCGAAGTTGGACACTTCATTGTTTGTTTATCATCAAGGTTCGTAAATTACTCTAGCGTTGGTATATGTAGATAATATAATCTTAACGGACAGTTCATCGGATCATTTAAACTGTGTCATCAAGCAACTACAAGTTTCATTTCCAATCAAGGACTTGGGTGATGTCCATTACATTCTGGGCCTAGAAGTTAAGAGATATGCGGCCTCATTATTTCTTTGCCAGACCAAATACACTGTTGATTTGCTTCTTAAGTACCAGATGGAGGGATGCAAACCATGCCACACTCCTCTAGCTACATCTATGTCTCTGGGTAAAGACTCGGGCACATTGTTAGCTAATCCGACCGAGTATCGGTCTTTAGTCGGGGCTCTCCAATACTTAACTTGGACTCGTGCGGATATTTCTTATGCGGTGAACTTAGTCTGTCAGTTCATGCATATGCCAAGAACAATGCACATGGAGGATGCTAAGCAAATACTTCGGTACTTAAAGGGAACTCTTAGCCATGGTTTGCTCTATACAAAAGGTACTACTTCTCTAACAGGCTTCTTAGATGCAGATTGGGCCGGTTCAGTTGATGATCGACGCTCAACTAGTGGATAATGCGTCTTCTTGGGCTCCAATATAGTGTCTTGGTTATCCAGAAAACAGACCACGGTTGCCAGGTCCAGTACGGAGGCGGAGTACCGGACGCTAGCCCACACGGCAGCTGAATTGGTTTGGTTATGTTATCTACTTCAAGATCTGCATTTTCAACTCATAGGAGTACCACGCATAGGATGTGACAACATCAGTTCAATTAGCTTGGCTTCAAACCCAGTACAACATTCACGAATGAAACATGTTCAACTCGACTACCATTTTGTGCGAGAGATGGTTCAAGCACGTTCCTTAGATGTCTTCTATGTGCATACTACTACTCAACTGGCGTACATCTTAACAAAGAGCCTTCCTAGTCCAAGATTTAGTGTCTTGCGTTCCAAGCTCAAGGTCACTCCCATACCCTTGGGCTTGAGGGGGGATAATGACACTTATGACTGATCACACCACACACGTGTTCCCATCTCATCTTGCCTTCTAGCCTGGCTTTCCAGCCTGTTCTCCATCGCTCATTTCACGTGCTATGTCATTCTGTTGTGACAGTTAGCCTCTGATTTGATTTGCTTCATAGAAAAACAATTCTGTAAAGCATTCTTTAATGGTAACGATTGTAAAAGAACACATGAAGAAAGTGTTCTCTCTGATAATAAAAATGAATTCAATCAGGCTGTGGTTGATTAATGGCAGAAGTGAAGTGGCTCGAGTCATATCGCTATAAATTGAAAGAAAACATGAAGAAGTAAGAAGAACTCGAACTAGGTTGGGTTTGGTAAAGTTTTATAACAACAATACAGGTCGAGAATTGATGGTCTATGGTTATAGGTAATGAAACTCGAATCAGTGAATAGAGATGATAATGGGATGGCAGTCGAGTGTGTTCGAGTATAATGGTTGTGATGGGTTTGATTGAGTTGCCATCGAAGAAGAAGAGTTTTAAACTATAATATGGGTTTGGTTAGTCTCACAATTGTGTAGACTTGATCGATTGATTTTTGTATTTATATACATAAGATTACATGATAAGATAAGGAAAGTTTAGTCAATCCTAATCTTCAACAACAAAAATATATACACAAGATGCAGAAGGGTAACAACATTAGTTTAGTTAGAACTGATTTAGTCTTTCAGTTGAACTCGTCAAGTCTTCCAGAAGTAGTCTCAATATATTCTCCTTGGTAGCATTGTTGCCTGTACAGTAGGACTGGAACTTGAATTTATATATGTCTGCCAATACCCCCCTCAAGTTAGAGCAAGAGGAGAGGGAATAATTTATATATGTCGCAGTAAGTTGATGAACTTCCAAGTGGTTTTGTAAATAGGTCAGCTAGTTGAGCTGCAGAGGGAATATGGGTTTTATGAGATCAGACATGAGTTTTTCGCGAACAAAATAACAATCGATTTTCAGAGATGTGAATAGCTGCTTGATTGTCGTAATAAATTGGAATAGGCTTCGGAATGGTGATAGGAAGGTCAGTGAAAAGAAAATGCAACCATTGCAGTTCTGAGGTAAGATTGGCGAGAGCTCGATATTCTGTCTCGACAGAAGAGAGGGATACCGTCAGTTGTTTCTTAGATTTTCAAGAGATAGGACTGGAACCCAGCATTTAAAGTATCCGGTCGTTGATCGACGAGTAGTAGGGCATCCCTCCCAATCAGGGTCGGTATAGCCTGCAAGAGACAAAGAGCTAGTGGCAGAAAGAAAAATGCCATGGTTGACGGTACCTTTCAGATAACGAACAACACGATGTGCAGTATCCAAATGACAAGAACAAGGTTGATGCATAAATTGACTTAAATAATTATCGAAATATTTTATATCAGGACGAGTCACTTGAAGATAAAGAAGCCGACCGAATGAGGCGACGATAAATACTAGTATCAGGAAGAGGATCTCCTGTAACAGATAGAAGCTTAAGATGTTGTTCCATTGGGGTCGGAGAAACCTTAGCACCTAAAAGACCAGAATCAGTTATAATGTCAAGAATGATTTGCGTTGAAAAAGAAAAATACCTTTGTGAGAGCGAGAGACTTTGATACCCAGGAGATATTGTAGACGACCAAGATTCTTGAAAGAAAATTGAGATTCAAGTTTGTGGCGGAGAGAAGAAATAAGTGAATCATTATTACCGGTAATAATAATGTCATCGACATATACCAAGACAAAAATAGAATTTTTGCCGGAGTAAAAACTAAAAAGAGAGTATTCCTTATGAGATTTAACAAAACCTTCATTAATTAAAGCTGTAGAGAACTTAGAAAACCATTGGTGAGAAGCTTGTTTGAGTCCATATAAGGACTTGTTCAATTTGTAAACACGAACATCTCCCTTTTAATGAAATCCGGGAGGAAGCTTCATGTAAATATCTTCCTCGAGATCGCCTTGTAAGAAAGCATTATTGACGTCTAGCTGATGGAGTGGCCAATTGTGAATGGCACCAAGGGATAACAAGGCGCGAACAGTAACCAACTTTACTACAGGAGCAAAAGTATCGTGATAATCAATACCTTTTTGTTGCGTGTAGCCCTTGGCAACAAGACGTGCTTTGTAATGTTTAACGGTGCTTTCGGCACGAAATTTAACTCTATATACCCATTTGCATCCAACCGTGATTTTCCCGGTGGAAGAGTAGTGATTGTAAAGGTGTTGTTGGATTCTAGAGCCACATATTCATTTATCATGGCATTCCGCCAGACTGGAATTTTCATAGCTTTTGTAAAGTTGCGAGATACAGTGGTGCTGATAACAGAAGAAAGAAAAGAACGATGTTGTGGAGTAAATTGATTGAAAGAGATATAATTGGTGAGTGGATATGGAGAAGTGGAAGAACATTGTTGTGCTGAGCAAATAAAATCTCCCAAGTATATTGGTCGATGTCGTTCTTTATCACACGAGTACAACCCGATTCGACAATTTGTACAAGCATATTTTCATATTTTAGAGTCTTGCTCGAATTAGCGCTCCACAGCCTTACGCAGACCGCCGTAATTGCGGTTCATGGCTAGGTGTTACGACTTCAATAGGGCCGAACTAGAGGATTCAGATACATTAGGATTTAAACCCGGAAAACTGGGGCTAGAAGATGTACTTGATGGAGTGGTGTCAGCCACAGGAGATGGGGCAGATACTAATGGTGATGGTGAAACATTAGTAGGTGGAGTAGTGCTGGATTCATTTGGTGAATCAGTAGGAGATAAAATAAAATCCAAAGGTGGATTAGATGACGCAGTACCACTACTGGTCGAATTGCGTGATGTATTAGTTGGTGGGAAACTTGAAGTGGAATTACTTGGAGCTACAGGCAAGTATTCCTCATAGAAAACGTTATTTTCCAAAGGCATTGGAATGACAGTGTCAGGTGAAGAGTTAGCATCCTTAAATGGAAATAGGTGTTCATGAAAAATAACATCACGAGACACATACGTAGTCTTTGTTTCAAGATCCAAAACTATGTAGCCTTTGTGGTGAATGGATAACCTAAAAACAGACTGGCCTTTGCGCGTTTTGTCAAATTTAGAAGTAATTTTTATATTTCGAGCATAACACAAACAACCAAAACGCGAAGATGGTGATAGTTGGGTATATAGATTAGTCCCACATTGGATTGAGAACTAAAGATCCTGGGGTTTATAAGCCTTGCGAAATCCTAACCTTGTAAGCCTGTTTTCGAGGTTAGTTAGGCCCATGGACTTCAATATGGTATCAGAGCCAAGTTAGAGAGAGGAGAGGGAAAGAGTTAGAGAATTTTTTGTTTTCAGTAAAGAAAATCAGTTTTGATTGATTTGTAGTATTTGTTTTTTAGGAAGAGAGAATTCATGTTTTTAGTTTTTGGGTATGTGGTTCTGATGGGGTTCGAAAACTTGATGCTGTTGAAGATAAGTAAAAGAAGGCATGCGATTATGTCGTGAGTTTTCTAATGGGTTTGAGTGAAGAATGGTTCGAAACAGAGATGTGAGATTGATGGGTGATGTTTCAGGTCAGTTGTTTCTCGAATGGATGGAGCTGTTCTTGATGGAACTGGATGGACGTGAAGATATGATGAAGCTGTTGGTAGTGAGACGCTGTTGATGGAGCTTTTCTCAAAGTTAATGAACCTGTGATGTTGAGGCTGTTAAGATGAATATTGGATGATGGTTGACTATGTGATTAATCGTGATGAATCTTGGTTGCAGTTCACGACAGTTAATGGTGGTTACGATCATGAAGCTCGATTTGAATTATCATAACAGTTGAAGATTGATGATCATGATGTGAGATCATAACAATGACAAAGTTGAATAGATTGTTGGCAGCGGTTGATGATGGAACTCGAGATGATGAGGTCTGTGTGTTGGTCGAGAATTGATGACTGTTGAGGCTCGACAGTTTGATGGTGGCTTTTTATTTATGGTAGCATATATGCTACAGACAAAGAATGGAATGGTGCTGAGTTGAGCTTGCTGTTGGGTTTACACAGTGAGGGTTGTACGAGTCTGGTAGGAAGAAATATGGGTCTGTATAGAAATCAGAAGCGTGGAGGAAAACGTTGTTGAAGAAAGAAAGAAATAGACAACAAGAGGTTGCGAGAAAGAAACAATATGAAGATTGTTTGTGCGTAGTAAGGCGTACGATAGGTTCGTGAACCTATGAGTTGTGGAGAATTGATGCTCGGTAGATACAAATTATGAGTGAAGTAAGTTTGTATGAAATACTACAAGTGAAGTAGGTGCAAAGAAAAAAATCCTACAAGTGAAGTAGGTGCGAAGAAAAATCCTACAAGTGAAGTAGGTGCAAAGAAAAATCCTACAAGTGAAGTAGGTGCGAAGAAAAATCCTACAAGTGAAGTAGGTGCAAAGAAAAAATACGTGGTTTCTTGTTCGGCTAGCAAGTGGATGAATCCAACAGAGAGGATTGTGATTCTAGCTTGTTAGGGAATATTACTACGATGCTGAGGTATCGTATGGAAGACGGCGGGATATGATTTCCCATAATCTATCTAAGGAAGACAGAGGGATGTGCAAGGTGGCACGCTGTCTAGGGAGTACAAAAGTATTCTACTGAAGAAACCAGGGGTTCGAAGAGTCAGTGAACATGCCGGAGAGTATGTTGAAGACAAATTCAGTTACAAGCAAGATATTTGAATCAATATTGTCCAAGTTGAGCATTGGAGATCCCACTGCTCAGCTTGAGGGGGAGTATTGGAAGTTTGGTATTAGATAATGAGTTTCTTAGTTTGGTATTATATGATGAGTTTCCTAGTTTAGGTTTAAGTTTGGAAGTAGTATCCTTATAGAATTCGTAGAGTTTTAGAAAATTGGCTTAAGGTTTGTGATGCCTATAAAAGGCACTGGTTATCACCTTTGTAAGACATACTGAATTATTATCAATGTAATCTTTTATTAACTCCGTGTTTATTCTCTCTTCTCTCTATATAAGATCTTATTGAGTTTTGCGTTTAAACATGGTATCAGAGCCAGATTCGTACAAGAGTAAGCCCAACGGCTACCCGTACATACAATGGTCCACGTGTTAGAGGCCCGTAAAGAGTGCCTTACACGTGAGGGGGCGTGTGGAGGATAATAGTCCCACATTGCTAATATCCCCATAATAAACTTAAAATATAATATGAAAGGGCCACTCCACTCATTGCCAATTGATTTTGAGTTGGATGCCCGCAGACTTTAACATGGTATCTCATTGCCTATATACGTGGGTGTAGGCCGAATGACTGGCCGTGACCGAATGACTGGTCACATGTACACCGACCGAATGACTGGTCACGGGACAAAAATTCTAACCCATTGTCAGATTGTACTCTTTGTAATATGGGGAGAAATGAAATGGATGCACCTGTAGATATAGTACTGATTCTTTTAGAGTATTGGGTAATAACAAAAGTGAAGAAGTATTTAAGAAATTTGAATGTCTCATCTTTTGTATGCATAAGATATACCCATGTACATCGAGAAAAGTCATCCACGATTATAAGAAAATATTTGGCACCAGTAAGGGATGAGTTACAAAAGGACCCATATTTCATAGTGAATAAGCTCAAAACAATATTTAAGAGAAATTCGATTTTTATTAAATGGTAATTTGCTTTGTTTTACAAAAGGTCATACATCGCAGGAACTCTGGAACTAATATAATCAAAAGAATGAGATATTTTTTTTAAAAGATCTAGGCTTGGATGGGCTAGGCGGCAATGCCAAATATTTAACGACGCTTTATTGAAGAGAGTTTGATGTGATGGTGCCACAGAAACTTGGAGCTGGTAAAGTCCTGAGAAGAGTTTACCCTGACCAATCACTCGATTCGTGAGTCGGTCCTGAAAATAGCTAGATTTGTGAAAGAAGTGAGCAACATAATTCAGTTGATGAGTTAATTGACTCACTGAGAGTAAATTGAATTTAAAATTAGGAATTTGATGAACATTCGAGAGCTTGAAAGTTGGTGAGAAAACAACTTCACCAATATGCTTGATAGAAGTAAAAGAACCATCAGGTAATTGCATTTGTATTAATGTATGGACAGGAGAATAAGATGTAAAAGAAGCCAAATAATTACATATATGGTGAGTCGCACCACTATCAATAAACCAAGGATCAATAGGAAAACAAGAAATAATCTTACCAGCTAGGTTAACTCGTGGCTCCACAGGTGTATCCTCGTCAGGAGGGTTGAGGAAAGAAAGAAGTCGAGAAAGTATCCACCGTTACCAAGCAAGCTATAGAAGACATACAAAATCTACGGAGACAAGAAAGCAAAATTAACATGAGATCATATTGACATGATGACAAGTCAGAAAACCAATCCATGGGCCTGTATGCACAAGATAAGTGAAGCATGAGAAGCAAGTTGAATGTTCACCAGCTACCCTTCAACTTGAGGAAGTGTTGAACCATACAGCCAAAAGACCAATTCTGAATCCAGTCAGAAAACAAATCCTGATACAAATGCCAACTCATAGTCTTTAGGATTTGTTAACAATATATTCTGTTTAGGATTTGAGTAGATTTCCTGTTATGTTTAGATTTGTTTAGATTTCATACCTTATATAAAAACTACTCTCATTATATAAGAGAGCCTCCTGTACGGTTAAAGTATGAAGAAAAATAAAAGCATAACAATTATCGTTTCAACTTGGTATCAGAGGGGGTTCGATCCTATGGGAGGAGCTTTCCAACCATCACCACTAGTTCACGTTCATACCATTCCACCAGTATTTTCACTTTGCATTCACATCATCATCTCCTTTCATACCATATTTGCATCACCACCAGTTCAGTTCCACTCCATGCAGAACACACTACAACCAAAGAAGTTCACGACCACGGCAGCACAACAACACCATACTACCATCAACACCAGCTTCTAAATATAAATTTGAATCTCTTAACCAACAGAGAACACCAACATCATTTTAGAGTCTCTTAACCAACAGAGAACACCAACAAAAATTTTGAGTCTCTTAACCAACAGAAAACACCAACAAAAATTTTGAGTCTCTTAACCAACAGAGATCACCAACAACATCTTGAGTCTCCTAACCAACAGAGAACCACAAAACAAATACCAGCATCTACTAGTTCTACTTCTAATACTTCAACAGGTAGACCACTTAGAATCATCAACCCAAACGTTTCATTTGTTGGGTAGGCGGAAACCTCTGAACCAACTAATTGGTTAAGTTTCGTAAAGACCCAACGTGAAGATTTTCGGTTTAAGGCGGAACCTCTGAACCTGTTAAATGGTTAAGTTTCGTGAAAACTCAGCAAGTGAAGCCTCTGAATCTACGATGATCAAGCTTCATAAAAACTAGAAAAGTGGACAAGTATCCACCGTTACCAAGCAAGCTATAGAAGACATACAAAATCTATGGAGACAAGAAAGTAAAATTAAGATGAGATCATATTGACATGATGACAAGTCAGAAAACCAATCCATGGGCCTGTATGATCAAGATAAGAGAAGCATGAGAAGCAAGTTGAATGTTCACCAGCTACCCTTCAATTTGAGGGGAAGTGTTGAACCATACAGCCAGAAGACCAATTCTGAATCCAGTCAGAAAACCAATCCTGATACAAATGCCAACTCATAGTCTTTAGGATTTGTTAACAATATATTCTGTTTAGGATTTGAGTATATTTCCTGTTATGTTTAGGATTTCCTGTTATGTTTAGGATTTGTTTAGATTTCCTACCTTATATAAAAACTACTCTCATTATATAAGAGAGCCTCCTCTTCAACCTTTTTGCGCCTGAATTTCTACTATCAACGGAGAGGAGCTTTTGCTCCTCTCCAAAACCACACGCCCCTTCTCACGCCTATGCTTTCATCCCTCCAAAGCCTCACATCCATCTACACTGCATAACCACTACACCCGCATATACATCTCCAACACCATTCTAGGCAGTCTTCACAAGCAGCTTCCATATAGCCCATTACCATAACACCAATTATAACTGTTAACCAACACAGCTCAATACCAATTATATCTGTTAACCAACACAGATCAATATCAATTATGTCTGTTCACCAACACAAATCAATATTACCATTTGAAGAGGTATTTTGACTATCTCATACAACCATTTGAAGAGGTATTTTGACTATCTCACACAACCATTTCAAGAGGTATTTTGACTATCTTACACAATCATTTGAAAAGGTATTTTGACTATCTCACACAACCATTTGAAGAGGTATTTTGACTATCTCACACTATGGATTTGAAGAGAAACACCAATTTTCTCATACAACGGTTGAAGGAAATTTAAAGATTGAAGAATGAAGATTTTAGGTTTAAGACGGAACCTATGAACTTACTAAGTGGTTAAGTTTCGTGAAAGGGAACCTCTGAACCTGTTAAATGGTTAAGTTTCGTGAAAACTCAGCAAGCGAAGCCTATGAATCTACACCGATCAAGCTTCATTAAAAAAAAAAGAAAGAAAAAAAAACTAGAAAAGTGGACAAGTATACGCCGTTACCAAGCAAGCTATAGAATACATACAAAATCTATGTACACAAGAAAGCAAAATTAAGATGAGATCATATCGACGTGATGACAAGTTAGAAAACCAATCCATGGGCCTGTATGAGCAAGATAAGCGAAGCATGAGAAGCAAGTTGAATGTTCACCAGCTACCCTTCAACTTGAGGGGAAGTGTTGAACCATACATCCAGAAGACCAATTATGAATCCAGTCAGAAAACCAATCCTGATACAAATGCCAACTCATAGTCTTTAGGATTTGTTAACAATATATTCTGTTTAGGATTTGAGTAGATTTCTGTTATGTTTAGGATTTCCTGTTATGTTTAGGATTTGTTTAGATTTCCTACCTTATATAAAAACTACTCTCATTATATAAGAGAGCCTCCTGTATGGTTAAAGTATGAAGAAAAATAAAAGCATAACAATTATCGTTTCAACTGCAGGGTTATCAGAAGGGTGAATCACATAGGGGTCCAAAACTCTAGAAGGACTAGGGTTTTAAAAAGTTTGGTTTGATGAGTTCTCAACTGGTTGGGGATTAAAAGGAGTTTCTGTAGATGGTGTTGCCATTGTGAGAGACAGACATAAAAAATATTGATGGAAGAAAAAAGATATTGTAGGTTCCAGGAAAAAGAAATATATTGAGGTTTCTAGGATCTAAAAGGATGATACCATTTTAAACTATAATATGAGTTTTGTTAGTCTCACAATTGTGTAGACTTGATCGATTGATTTTGGTATTTATATACATAAGATTACATGATAAGATAAGGAAGTTTTAGTCAATACTAATCTTCAACAATATAAATATATACACAAGATACATAAGGGTAACAACATTAGTTCAGTTAGAACTTATTTAGTCTCCAGTTGAACTCGTCAAGTCTGATTTAGTCTTCAGTTGAACTCGTCAAGTCTTCCAGAATTAGTCGCAATATATTCTCCTTGGTAGCATTATTGCCTGTACAATAGGAATGGAACTTGAATTTATATATGTATGCCAATAAAGAGAAAGGTGATTGTTTGAAATGCCATGGGTTAGTGAGAGTAAAAGACAATTTGGCTTGAGGAGGTGCTGCTATTTGGTTCGAGAGAGCGAAGTCAGAAAGAAGAATTTGATTGAGATACGAGACCAGAGTTTTGAACCGAGAAAAGTCAGGCGAAGGCGTGTGCGAAAAATGAGTTAGTCGGTAGGATAACTATCAAAAAGCCTATTTGGATAGAAACTCTAAAAGAGAGGCGGTGTTTGGACTCCTATAAATAGAAGCCGTGAAAGAACTTCAGATACCTTCATATATAGAGATACAAATCAAAAGGAAGAGAAGAAAATACGAATGCTGGCTTAACTTGAAGAGCTAAAGGATGCGCTGGAGCGTGGGATTAGTTCTCCCACCTATTCGGGTTGATTCATCTATTCTTCTTTAATATTTTTCTATAGTTTTTAATAAAACTATGTGTAGCTAACTTCTTTTATTGGTTATGGATATAACCTAAAATCATAAACATGTTATTTTGGTTAATGCATTGATTTTTATTCATTCACTCTCGTATTTATTGCTCATATTTTACTATGCATAATAATTATATGATTGTGTTCATGTAATATGATTAGTTATTTTACATATTTAAGTTATGATTGAATATCTTAATAAATTCTCTATAGCTAATTAGGAGTCTTAGGTATTTTAATCAAGAATTCTTATAATTAGTAGTAATTTTGTGAATACTAGTGGTGCGAATCGTGAAGGAAATCACCATTAAAACTTGACCTAGGTTGAATATACCATGATTGTGTTTATATTATCTATGAATAACCCGTCTCATAAAACTTAAAGTTTTTCTCAAGTTGAATCTCTTATCGATAAAGCATTAGGTTATTTGTTGAAAAAGAATTCATATATTAGCGATTGCAATATTTGTTGATTTTTGGAGACGTAACGAAGTGTTGACACCGGCTGGGAATACTTTAGGGTTATTGGTAACATGAGAGAGTGATGAAAATATTGATGCTTAATTGAGTAACATGTGTAGTGATAGACGACGAATTCCTTAACCAATATTTATTATGATATTTTCTTAAAAATTTTCAATTTAGTTTTCTTTAATTTTAATTATTTTCAAACAACAAAATCCCCATTATTTACATAAGTAATTAAAAAATAGTTAATAACCCATATCTCCCTGAGGAACGAACTTGTTCGTGCACAAGATAGAGCTTATAATGGTAATCAATTTGGTTTTCAATCTCAAACCTATTACAATTTACAAACTTACGGGGAGTATAATCACAACCAATCCTTTGGTGATGATCAATATTCTCGTACCCATTCGATTATTCTTATACATGCCAACCTTCTTATGGCGAGTATGTAAGTGAACAATTACAAGGAGGGGATGATACTTTTGCTTCTTTTAATGTTTCTTCTAGTGTGTTGGATGAAATGCAAAAATTGGAGAAGATCCTCATTCAAGCCACTCAAAGAATTCAGAATTCAAGTATATACGTTGCTTAAATAGTTTTTATACGTTGCTTAGTTTAATTAAAGCAATGGATAGTATGAGTTTAAGCAACGGATTTTTATCCGTTATTTCGGTTAGATAACGCTAACGTGGGCCCCACCATAAATTTTGGCAGCGGTTATTATGTTTTATAACGTTATATACGTTGCACATGTTTATGAAACTAAGTCGCGCATTAATTCCCAACGTTCATAACATTGCTTAATAAGCAAAGTTTTAAAACGTCTATATCCGTTGGTAACTAAATTAGGGTTCAAAAAAAATAAGAATTTTAATTCGTAAATTCCTACAGATTTCTGAATCTGCATATAGAGACGGATCTGCACCTGCATACCCATTCTATTACCAATAATTCAGAATTACATGCAATTTAGAGATAAGAAAATGAACCAAGCCCACTTTTAGGGCAGCACCTCTTGGTTCCAAACAATATTTTTGTATATTTATTTGGTTAAACAAAAAATTATAGGATTTACATAATTTGATTAAAAAGTACTATCAAGGATTCAAAATATAGAGCGAGGGAATTTTTTTTATCATACCTAATGGACAAACTTGGTGAACCCACAACTGATGCAATGGAAGTGGAAGGCATGGTAGACCGAAGACATTTCTTACCAGCTTATAGTTTTTTCTCTTGCCCGCGTAACTCATAATAAACCTGGGCACAATTAAAAATGGAGGCCTTAGTACTTCAGTTCACTAGATTTCCTGAACTCAGACCAAAGAGATTAGTAAAACACTCACATCAAATTAGATAAAGCCTTATAGTAATTAGCAAGCCTCACTAGATTTCATGTGCAGTTTATTCCATAGTAGTAGCTCCATACATGATAATCAAACTAGTTGATGCTGTCAAAAAGTGTTAATAAAGTTCTATACCGGCCGGAGTCTTCCTTCACTGTTTACTAGAGAGTGCAAAATATTTTCGATGTTGTGGTAACCTTCCCGAACAGCATCAGCTATATATTCATCCCTAGATATTCTGGCCCAAAGCATTTTTGTGCTTGCGGTCCAAAGCTAAATCCATAGCTAGCAAGATCTGATGAGTCAAAAAAAGGAGGAAATTACGCCACACCAATAAATACTGAACATGGAAGTGTTAATAGTCAATCTATCCACGGTATATTTTCTTATAATATTTACAATTCCACTGAAACAAGTAGTCAAACCTAATTTCTAAAACTCATCAGTTCAAACTTATCACATACCTTATCATATAGGACTTGTTGGTTCCACGAGAACTCTAACGGAGGTAAAATCTCCCTGCATAATACATATACATTGTAAGAAACCAAAACACATTTAGTAAACACAAGAAGTTCGCAGTTCAAAATGAAACATGATAATAATTAAAATTTGAATTACCAGATCTTTATATATATCTATGTACCTCACTTGAATTATAGCATAATCCATCCAAATGAGCTACGAAGAGCAAGTTTTCCTGTGATATGAAATCCCCTCCTCTACAAGATAAACACGAAATTGGTTATAAGTATTAGGATCAAAATATAGAATCTAATAAATTACAAACTTGTAAGACCGTAATTGCACATAAAGGGTATGTGCAGCTAAAGTAAGGACCGTTGTACCTGAAATATTTCCTTGCCATCCAATTTCCTTTCCACTTCTCATATACGTATCACGGAAGGATGCATTCCATGATTCCTTCAAGGCATCCGACAGTGATGGAAATAGAAAACCCTTGTCACTCGTCATTTTGGCTATAAATATTCCAAAGATGGCAGAAGACTAAGCATTCAGGATAATGAAGCACTATCAATGTTCAGAAAATAGACTGTCTGAAAATGACAAACTCCAGGCACACCATATAATTTGTTCACTTACATTTGTTTTTTATCTACAAATGCCGACTCCAGTATTAACTAGTACCTATCAGCATATATGGTAGATCAGTGCATGAAAAATAGGGACAAATAATATACCTGGTGGCTGGTGATCTAGATCTGCATTATCATAGTTAACTTATATGCGTCTTTGTATCTTATGCAAGCACTCTTCTTGAAAGCATAAAAACAAGGGGGCAAGAAAAAAGATAAGATTACGATATATTAGAGTAACAATAAGAAGTCTATCCTCTCAAATATATGGTTTGTATGACACACATTTACACTCAATTTTAACAATAAGAAGTCTATCTTTAGACATTCACCAACTCATCCACTACGCCATATCAGGAAATTTACAACATTTATGTTTGGCCTTGCAACTTATAAATGTTGCTTAATGTGCAACGATTATATGTTGCAATCAAAAAATACGTTGCTTAAAATATACATTATCTTGAAATAATTAAGCAACGTATTTCACATGTATATCGGTTGTAAATTGTGTCACAACTGTAAATTGTTTTATTTGCAAGGTCTTTTAGTTTGGTTTTTATTTTTTATTTTATGATTTTTAATTTTGTTCAATTATTTTTAAAAAAGTTTGGGAATTGCTTTCCCTCAAATTTCTCCATCTCAATTTTCACCTAAATAATCAAATTCCCTCCCAAAGTTGAATCAATAATTTTTCCCCCAAAATCAAATTTCCCCCTCAAAAATTAATCATTGGAGACAAACACGTTATCCTTATTTTTATTTTTCACTTCTCTTTCAGACAAACACGTATCCAGCACCTCGCTCTATAACTCTGCCTTTCAATCTCTCTCTCATCAAAAACACATACACCTATTTTCTCGCAGAGAAGAACTCAAAACTCTGATCCAAAGACTCCATACTTGTTTATCGTTGAATCAAAACCCATGCCAGAAATATAAAAAAATCTCTAATTGAAATTTTCATAACCCTATAAAGTTTGTTTTGTTACCAAAATCGGAAGGAAAAAAAAACCAAGTTGATTGTGCTTCGATCGATCTAGTAGCAGAGGTATAAACCCTAACTTAATTTGTTGTTTATTTTGATGATCTTGTTTGATTTTGACCTAAATGGTTTTGTTCTTTACTCTTTCACAAGCAAATGAAGAATTGATGAACATGAAGAAGGCTGCTGGAACTTCTAAGAGGTATATTTTCACGAACCCTAACTATGTTTCTCTACTTTGTTGTTATATATATGCTCAGTTTTTTTTTTTCTTATTTGGGTTTTTTTACTCAATTTTAAACTAGGGTTTTCAATCTATGGCTTTTTACAATAAGGTCTTAATAGTTGTTTATGGGTTGTTTTTGAAATAATATGCATTTTGCTGGTGAAGATGATTTGTAATATGTAGTGAAATGGTCTATTATTGGTACTTTGTTGGTCTGTTAGTGAAGATGATATGATCTTTGTTAATAGGCTTTTTGTAAGTAAGGTTTGTGTGTTTTGATACAGAGTTTGTCGAATACAATCGCAGTTCCTAGGGACTTGAAAGGTCAGGTCATCGCACTTCAAATATTGTATGTGTTTTGCCACTCTTGTATCTGAATGCTTATGTTCTAACTTTTATCTCGTTGGGTGCTTACTTAGGTATTTTGTGCGAAATCTGATCATTGCAGCTAGAGGAGAGGTTTGTTGGCTTAAACTTTAGTTTTTTTACTACAGAAAATTGAAAATTATTTTTATGGTTATCTTATTTTGTGTGTACCAGATTTCTGGTTTTGGGTGTAGTCTAGTTTGCACGGTATTTGCTTAGAATTAAATTTCTGGTTATATATACTTTGCTGGAATCAGTGGTGTGGGGGATTCTGTTGGTGGTGGTTATAGGTGTTGGTGGTGTGGTTAGTGATGCAGATTTTAGGAATTAGTTAGTGGTGATGCTTCTTTTGCTTGGTGTTTGTGAGGAACCCTTAGGATCTGCTGATACAAGAACCACAACAAAGAGCTTGTATTATCTTTTGCAAGATTTTAACTGCTTCTGATACTAGTACTCATGGAGGGGTCTCAGTCGACCTTCATAAACATGACAATGAAGGATTTCTTCTGTATGTAATACCTATCTCATATGTTTTTCGTTTTGCTTAATTAGTCTCAATGTAATGTTGTAAGTTTATTTTATTTTTTTGTTCTGTAGTACATGACTCAAGCAACGCTAACTCAGGAATTGATTGCAAAGGATCTGCATGGTTATGAGTGTCGATTTAAGCATATTCATAGGTCAACCTCGGGATATTTACTTACAACTGGTTGGAGGGGTCTCATTAATTGAGATGAACAAGTATTTAGACTCTCTGAAAAATGGATTTTTTGTGGGTACGCATTTGAAGATGAGATTCGCGAAAGATTATATGGAGAGAAGGTTTTCTGGTACAATAGCTGGAAACTAATTATGTTTCTCTTCGGTTGGCACATTCCAAATGAAGATAACTGAATGTAAATCTTCAATTAAACTAACAAATCATTTAGTTCATTGATTTATTATCTTGTTCGTTCTGATGGTAAATGGTTTAGTTGCGAGTTTTCTTCTTCGCAACTCCGTCTGCTGTGTGTGATTTTTGGGGTTTGGTTTGATGAGTTAGTTTGAGAGCTTTCACTTGAACCAAAAAGTTGAAATGTATTTTTTCAGGTGCTAGCAGAGTTATGCGTTGCTGAATAATTTCTACTTCCACAATTGCCTAGTAAGTGTCCATTTCTTCATAATTTTATTGTTTGTGTTCGTTAAGCTGTACTTTTTGCTTTGATAAATAAGATAGTGTGAAGACTTACTATCCATCCTTGTGAATACTTAATCTCTGAAGTATGCTGATTAAATTCAAAACTTGAAGCACTTGTATTTCCTACAAGAAAGTTGTAGAAGTAATCTATAAATGCTCTGTAACCGACACACATCTGTAGCTAGGTGAGCGAAGCACGCTTACATAACCTATAAAGCGTGCTACTTAAGTTGATTGAAGATAAAATGTGAAACCTCTTTCTTTCTGTTGTCAAACATTTCTATCAAACTCATCTTGTTTGCAAAATGCTTGTTTAATCTGCGTGTGTCGGAATACATATGTTTGTCACTAAATATTGTTAAGTTTTGTGTTGTTGGCTTCAATTTTCAGCTTACTGCATTTATTTTGTGTACAATGTGTCTAGGCCTTCTATGTTTGGCTCGTGCATTTCTAATTTTTGTTATTTTGTCTCTTTGTGTTTTGTCAGTCCATTCAGATGTTCCCAAATAAAGTAGTGAAGATACTTAATGAAATCAGGTAGTTCCTAATCCTTACTGTACTCGAGGAGAATCTTTGGTAACCTGACTAATTATACATTGTAGCTTGATTCCTAATCCTTACTGTACTTCTGAAAGTGACTTATAAATGACATCATCATGTCCTTTAATTTGTTCTTATCCCTTACAGGTGTTGTACAAGCATAATTTTTTTGTGTTTGGTGGCTTTTACGTCACTCTTAGAGAAGTGAGATTTGTTCTTTTAGTCGTGGCTTACGCTTTTTGCATGGGGTATGGGCTCGTAGGTGGCCTTTATGCTCCAATCCGAATGATCGGTGCTAGCTTTGTGGGTTCAGCTGCAGAAATTATTAATTCAGCTATTATAGGAAATGTCGTTATTCCCCAGCCACAGGCTTATGCTCTGGTTAGATATTTTCATCCAATTTGATTATAGATAGTTATAAAACTGTGGTTTATTGCATTGGTTATTGAGCAAGGATGTTATGGTTAAATAGTAGATCCTTTCCTTGTCATAATCAGGTGTTCGACCCGCAAGATGCTTATGATATGCGATTCTACAGATCAGCAATGGATGAATCTGCACAGGACCAATGACTGCCATCTCAACAGGAGGTATTTTCGAAGTCTTTCCTTTGCATGAAAAATATCCCTTAATTTTGTTTATGCCAAAGGGAATACATAATACTACTTTGATGTAGAATTTGTCCGTTAGTGATGTTTTGGTGAGAATTGAGTAGCTATCTCAAGTTTCCATGGCAGCTGTATCTGGCCTGCAATATATGCAGCTTTTCATGCCTGAATAGTACATTCTGTGGCATCTCTTCAGCTGGATTCCAGGTGCAGTGGAAGTTTCCTTTATTTCTTTGCGCATCTCTTGCGTGGCCTCTAATTATGATGCAAGGAAGATGCATACCGCTTTGGTTTTGGCATGTAGGTTTCTTTTCATTCAATAGTTAATTTAGCATTCACATTATAGGATTAAATATTAACTAGAAGTGATTCCAAACTCATGGGTTACCATCATCAATCTATTAAGAAGCATCATGTGCAGGTAGAACTGCAAGTGTTGAGGGTTGTTTGATATGTATTCTAGTATGAACTGTTGGAAAATTTATACATGATATTGTCATATAAGAATGTATCCAATTTTTCTTTTAGTTCTTCGATGAGTTTTCTTCATTTGTTGGTTCTGTTATTTGTATGTACAATTACTAGCCAAAAATGGATGGTATATGAGAATTATATATGCATGTATAAGAAATTTAAATATTGTATTTTTTTTTTAAAATATTTTGGAAATTCAACAAATGAAAAATTATATACTACCTCAAAAGTGTTACTATCATTTTTGGTGAAACGGAGGGAGTATTTTTTCTAATCTTATTTTTGATTAGCAACGGAAATATATGTTGTTTAAATTTAGTAAAAACGTTGCATTAATTCTTATTTCAGCAACTTATATAAAAGTTGCTATAGTAAATTTAAGCAACATTTATATAGGTTGCACAAATTGTTGCTTTACTGCGCACACCATTTTTGCAACGGAATAATGTTGCTTAAATTCTGGGGACTGAAATATCCGTTACAAAATGGTCGATTTGGCGTAGTGATCCCAATATTTGACACCAAACAGTTCCTATCACTTTTTTTTTTCAAAAGGTAGTTATCTGACGCAGTCAATTGCCAACGGTTCTCTGAATCTTTCCCGTTTTTTTCATTCTAGTTATTGACATGGGAAGGGATAAAACTAATATCACTTACAGCATACCCAAAGTTCTGTCACATTCCACAGGAACCCGAAGTTTACATCCATTAAAACGTACCTAATTTATATGCTTGGTCTTACCCAACTAACACAATCTGCATGAGGAAAAACCCTCCTACATACATCACAAAATTGTTTTGACTTCAATGGCTACAACCACATAGTAAAACACCAGATCCAAATGATCACATTCAAATATTTAAGGCCAATAGACGAATATAAGAAGAAAAAAAAAACTGAGCCACATCACAAAATAGTCAAAATACTAGAACATGGTGCGAGTCGTGTGACAGTCACTCAATAATTCAAAAGACTCAAGAATTATAACTAAAAGGACCAGTTGCTGATAGAAAGAAATATTATAACTAGTAACTAGTAACTACAAAATCTAAACATAAAACACACTTCTTGGACCAATTGTGTTACCTGATTTGCATACCGATTTGTCCAGTTTGCCCAGCCTGTGTGACAAGTTCAACCTAACAGTCTTATCTATGGTCTGTCTACTATTTTGTCCGCACCTACCATTCCACCTTACTAACAAATTTAGATGCATACACTCGAAATCCAGAGAAATGCAAGCTAAATTACTTCGGATTGATTGGGTTATTACTCAGACACTATAATGATATTGTATGGAAGATATAGAGGTTACAACGTGGCTATTGAAAAGTAATGCACAAAAACCCATGCAAGCTACTAATATCAAAAGAAGCAGTGTACTGCATAGATATATAAAAAACTCTTCTTCAAGAACACAACGAAACTTAACGAGAAAAGACTGATAGGATCTAATTCTTTGTCTGCTCCCTTAACTTTCGAATAATGCTTCTCATAGTGATTGCACTAGCGGTGCTGCAATACAGAAACTCAATAGATGAAACAACAACCAGGGGATTATTTATCAAGTGAATGAAGCAAACAGGTATAGAATGGAAAAGTAGACATTGAAGTGACTCTTTCTTCAAAGTGTAGGCACCACCAACCTTCACTTTGCCGCAATATTTGCATCCTCAAAGTCCGACGACCTTCCTCTTCACGGCATACTGCATAAGTAACAGAATTTATTGCTAACTCAATTTAAAAAAAGGAACATAATAAAGATAAACTGATAGGTGTAAGAAAGCGAAAACAACTTACCTTCCACCGAATTCACAAAAGTACTTGGAATGCTGACTAATTTCCATCTTCTTGATCTGATTACGCAGACTGGCACCATATCTTGTTCCTAAAATAAAAATAACTTAGACTAAAACAAGATTTCACACAATGAGTAATATCAATATACATTTTGATAGCAACCACTTACCATATTTTTCAATGATTCTAGTCTTGTTTGCACGCAGTCTGCGTCCACAATAACATGTGACAACATCAATTTGTGAACTAATCAATCATCTTGGAAAATAAAAAACCAAATCGGGAAAATATACACCACAAGAATTCACTAGACCGCCAGCAGTGAGAACTGTCTGACAATTGAACCCAAATATACAATCCTAGAAACACTACAACCAATACTACAAATACTTGAAATTTCTCTTACCAAGACGACTATAAAAAAATAAACCAAAACCATACAAGTAAAATGATCATGCCTTCATTTATAAATCAACACGGTTTTCTTTCCTGTGAAATCATCGTATAAGAACAATAAAATAAAGATTAATTTGCTAAATGAAAATTTGGAGCCTCAGATATCTTGGTGGATAAATAATCATCAAGCGGGGTTATCCAATCAAGAGTAGAAAATATTATCCTTAATTACAACACTGGCATTTAAGATTTCAACTCAACTTGTATTTCACAACGAACCCAAAAACCTTACCTCAAAAACAAAATTAAACAGATAAAACCGCTAAAAATAAACCTAAACCGTACAAAATAGCATTCCAAATTCAAATCATGCCTACGGGACAAATAAACAACTATGATTCTTTTTTTCAATACACAATCAAAAAGTTTTTAAAAAAAATGAATTATATCAAGCCACATGTTTTCAATATTTAAATAAGAATACATAACAATACAAATTTTTGACTTTGAAGCCTCAGAGATCTTGTTAGATAAATAACCATCAAATGGGGATTGGGGGTTATTACCCCAATCAAGAGTAGAAGATATTTTCCTTACATCATTGGCTTTAAAAAAAGAGATTGACCTAAGTATTCTAACACATATCACGATTTTAAAAAATTATTTCCTATCACTTCTCACTTTTAAAATAACCATATCTTAAACTACATTCATACAACATTTTCACTGATTACAAATATGACTTAGTTAAACTACATTCATACAACATTTTCACTGATTACAAATATGACTTAGTTAGAGTCCTAAATATCTAATAATCTAAGCTCAAAAAATACTGTATTACATAAAATAAGATACATAATATCTAAAGCCTCAGATATCTTGGTGGATAAATAATCATCATAAGGGGTTACTATCCCTATCAAGAGTATCAAATATTATCCTTACATCACTAGATTTTACCTAAACCATAACCTAAAATCTAAAATTAAAAAAAGAAATCATAAAATAAAATTCTTAATTGAGAGAAAACCTTTTTCTGAATCAACCTAAGAACCCAAATCATGTGTGGGTTTTCAATAAATCTATCAAAGCATAAGAAAATAAAAAATTATTTTAAAAAAAAAGTTATAATCAAAAAAACTTAAATGATAAAAAAAGAGAAGAAAAAAGATTACAAATCTACAAGATCAAAAAAAGTATGAGCTATGAAAAACTAGAGGTGGTAGTAAGAACATGGTCACTGATTACTCTTCATATGCGACAATCGACAAGGACAACCACAATCGATTATCAGATGATGGCTTGTTTGGATTTCTGTAAGAAAATCGATTTTCTAGGGTTTCGAAAAATTCAAGTTATTGTGAGATAGATCGACGTTTATGGTACGTGGTTTTTTATTATGATGTAAAGGTTAAGAAGTAACGATTTTGATTTAAGGTTTTGGTGCCTGAAATCTAGATGTTCTAGGGTTTGAAAAGACGGGATTTTTCTGAGAGAGAGAGATTGTCATGTTTGGTTTAAGGTTCTATTTTAGTTGTTGAGGCATAATATAAGAAATAATGAAACAATAATTTTTTCTTAAATGAAAAATAGAAAAATTGATTTTGTTCATAAATGAAATAGAAATGAACAGATTAATAATTAGTTGTTTTTTTTGGGAGGGGGGAAGAATTTCGCAATTCAATTTTGGGAGGGAGATTGATAGTTAGGTGAAAAATTTGGAGGGAAAAAATTGGGGGAAAAATTTCAACATTTTCTAAATGATTTTGAATTAAAAGTAAAATCAGAAAAGAAAAAACAGAAAAAAGATATACACTCTTAAAAACTCTTAAAACTATTAGAATCTACGACACTGGCATAATTTACAACATATATAAACGTTGCACAAATGTTGCTTAATTATTTTAATATAAAAACGAATTAAGCAACGTATATACAGTTGTGCAACGGATATTAACGTTGCAAAATTTGCAACGGATATATCCATTGCACATTAAAATATTAAAACATTACAAAAAAGGTCGTATGGTGTAGTGAATATATGATCCTGAAGTAAAAAATGTTGAAAAGGATGAGATTGAGGTTAGACACACTAAATTCATCGATGACCAACCTTATGTTAGGTATGATAGTGACGATGAGTATGAAAGTGCATCATTTGAACCAATTCATAGTGACATCCCCGAGAGGTACACAATAAAATCTTTCTGGGGATCAAAATAAAGAAGAAGAGGAGTATACCATATATGAGAATGAAACCGAATTGAGAAATATTATGGAAGACCCAATTGAACTTGCCGATGATGATATTGATAATGTTGATGCTGAGATTCTTATTGAGGCAGAAACTAATGAAGAACGGTACGAAAGTTTGATAGAGGACTACAGTACACAAGAGGTAAGTAATTCATTAGAATTTTTTGAGAAAGATGAGGATCCCGTAATATAAGACACTTTAGAAGGTTTGAGTAAACCTTTGCTTATTGATCCCCTTTCCTTTACCTCGTTTTGGCTTGAATGTATGTGCTTCTGAAGTATTGTTAAATGAATTTTCTTCTAAATATCCACCATTGGAAATATTTGATTCCCATTCTATGCAGGTTAACAAAGAGGAATTTATAGAAGTTCCCGGATTCTATGTTCTTTATCCACTTCCGAGTGGAGAAAGGACTAAGTATGTGGAAAACTTCTATCGAGCAATAACTTCAATATTCTTTTCTTGTACTAATTTTTGTATGAAGTTATTGTTTGCAATGCAAATTTTTGTATGGAAGGATCCTCAAATATTCAGATTTTTTGTCTACGGGAGACTAGAGAAACGGGATGACGACTTTAAACTAAGCGATGCATGGGAGACAACCCATTGGTTTAGTATTTCTTATACTTTTTCTTGTTATTTTTTCTGAATTTTCATATCATTATAGGATTTCCAACCTTGATTTTACATTGGAAGAGTCAATTTACATTGAGGACAATGTAAAGTTTAAGTGTGGGGGAGTGGTTAAGCATATAAAATTCTTAAGTATTCATATTTTAGGTAGAAAATTTTCTGATTTCTTGTGATGGTTTTCATGAAACCTCCAACTTTTAGATATTTTAGAGTCACTTCGTATACTTCTAGCTATGTTTACATATAGAATTCTTACCGAAATAACTGGACTTAGAAGTATTAGAGAACTATATTCGGGTTTCTTAGTTGTTGAGAGGAAATAGCTGACAAAAAAGGACTTCAACCGCCGGTGGCAAATACAATATTAGAGAAGATGATCATTCAATACCCATGTATGAGTGAGTCACCAAACATTCAATTCTTTGTACCTGTCTAAATTGTCCGTTTAGAGTGTTTCATCTGCGCAAACTCCGGGTAGAATGATGAGCTACCCAACCTCGCATCATTTTAGCACTACGTTTTGATCTATTGAGTGCTAATTCTATCAATCATGAGGGTGACATCAGAATTACGAAAAAACCTTACCTTGTAGTTTGATTTGAAGTTGGCACCACTCTCTCTTTCTCTCTCTCGGCAACAACAGATCCATAGAAACACCATCATCACCAACAAGCGGAACATTACAAATTTGAAGAAAGTTGAAGAAGTTCAAGGTTTACTAGCAATACTACAAAGAAAAAGCAAAATTCAGATTCAAAGTGAAATAACAATACAAGGAGCAGAATTCTATATCCTAGTTGAAGACTAACTACAAGAGCGAAGAAATCAAAAGAAGTGAATTTTTGTGAAGTTTATGATACCGAGATAATACAAGTTGTGAAGAATCAAGTGGTAAAGTCCTTCTCCCACAACCATATTAGTTTCATTGTTATTCTTTCAGTTTGTATTTCATATTTCATGTCTCAAATTTTTTTTCGAAAAAACCGGAAAAAAAAATCAGAAAAATATATATATTTTATAAAAAAACAGGAAAAAAAAAGAAAAGGAAAAAAAAATATTTTTATTGCTTTAGTGTATATTTTTTTTGTATTTATTTGTTAAGGTCGTGGAAAAGAAGAAATCTATAAAGAAGTTTTAAGCAACAAGAATTTGAGCATAAAAGAGTTAGAAATTGTCGAAGTTCTATGAAGTTCCAGAGTTCATCATTTACAGTTGAATTCGAAGACGTTTCTATGGGACGCTGTGAGAGTGGTGTTGATTCTAGATTGGGTGAGAAGGTGAGTGAGCATTCCCATCCTCACATAGTGGCTGATTTCCTTTCGTAGAGGTCATCAGAAAAAAGGTACTTTTCTTCCCACGTTTCTACTGGATATTCAAATATAATTCGGAAGGTTTTCCCTTACCACCATTCAACGTGTGTAGGATTTCTATCTTCTTTCCTACCTGCACACATGAGAACCATAAAGTGCTCCTTTTGAGTGCAAATTCATAAAACCCTGTTGGTGAGGCAGAAGTAGAACATTCGATCGCTCTCGAACCTGGATTCTTTCATATGGTGGTTTTCTCCTAATTCAAGAGTTAAGCATGAGAATAATGTTCTTTGGTACATCTAACTTCTTATTATTAGTGTGCAGAAACTTTATGTCCTCATAGCTCTTTGGATGCATGTGCTCTTGAATTTTGAAAGTTGGAATTTAGGTTTTGTGGGTATACCTCTTGTAAACCCTCACGAGACTATAACTCATCCACTAGGGACACCTAGGGGTTTAAAGGCCTTTTATACATGCTAAGTGTGATTGTATCCTCAACGAAAAGGATTTGTTGTATTTTAGGTTAGTTTAGATTTGTAGTTTGCTCGAGGACTAGCAAAAGGAAAGTGTGGGGGAATTTGATAAGTGCATAATTTACATATTTTAAGTATTATTTTTTTACACTTATTTGCTTTATTTTGTGTGAATTACTTTGTATCATTATTTTACTAGGTTACATCTCTGAAAGAAGTAGAAATTGAGTTTCACAAGAGAAGAATTACCAAAGACATAATGGAACTCATTCAAATCCAGGATTTCTACTCATCATGTCAAAGAGAACAAGAAGAAAAAGCTTAAGGCGAAAGAATGAAATCACTCTGACTTCTAATGAGAGTGAGATAAGCAAAACGAGAATTAAGGGTAAAATGGTCATTTCAAGGGAAACTACTATTGGCACCCATCATAATTTAAGGACATATATGTTGTTAACAGAACTATTAAAGTCACCTATTCAGTTACTAAGGGCTGCCCATATTTGAATAGTTTTAAAGGCACTCGTTTATTAGATAAGGGCACTACTTCCTTCTTCACTTTTTCGAACACAGAAAATTACAGATCGACTTAGGGCTATTGTTGTTACGTTGATGTCACAATTTTGGTGAGTTAAAAGGTTGTTTTGACGTATGAAGTGTCAAAGAGGATTGAGCAACTAATAAAATTGGAGTTTAAGCCGAGAGAGGAGGTGTTAGGTTAACTGTCGTGTGATGATCATGATCGATCATGGTGCTCGATGATGACTGGTTATTGGGTTCGAATGATTCAGAATATTAATGGAGATATATGAGAATTATGTTGGTTGTGACTCAAGTTTTATAGTCATGATGGACTCGAAGTGGTGAGTGATGGCAATAAAGATTAATGAAGATTGGATTGAATCAATCTATGATGGAGAGAATGGCAGTTTGATGGAATTGATGATCATGATTCATTGATGTTGGTTTGATCGAAGGAAGCTGTTGCAGTGATAATGTTGTTAATGGGGTTAATGTACATGGTAGAGAAGGTGTGTTGGTGGCGCTCTTGAGTTGGTAGTGATGGATGGTGGGAAGAACTGAAGAGTAGAATAGAGGAGATGGAGCTGTGATGGTCTGTGAGGGAAATGTTTAGACAAATAATCTCTTCAACTAAACAACCAATCAAACTCTTG
>JAJJMC010016059.1:182685-266652 GCA_023531435.1 Papaver californicum
TCTGTTACATATGATTACCCGATCTATCACTTTCGGTTTATGATCTTTACACTTTTCAATTAAACAAAATATAATGCAAAATCTTAATTTCAATCAGTTACCCCCATAAATTCATACCTAGAAATCTCCTCTTGATCTTCCTAAGTTTCTCTCCCTTTTTCTCAATTTTTCCGACCCCCTCTTCGTTGTCTGGTTTCTTCTATTTATAGATTTATTTACTGGGTCCCACTTTATTCATCGTGTCAGTCTTTCTAATCTCATCATCGTTCTTTGAGTGATTCTTCTTTGGTTCGATCCATTTTATTTCGACGTGCCCATCGTTCTTGTACTTTATTTTATCTTCTGATCGGTGCGATCTTATAGTTGTCAGATCACACTAAATTGTTTTTTTGGTACGATGCTTTTTATAGTGACACGTGTCTTCCTATCCTTATAAACTTCTTCCATCTCGTTCATTAAAATAATATAAGTACTCATTACTTTTACTTTCTCGATCAAACAACATTAAATGTTATTTGTTTTGTTCAATGTAATTCAGCTTTCTCGATCTTACGTGTCCTTCATGCAATTCATCGTTCAGCTTTTGGGAAATGTTCTGTATCTTATTTGATTATGTGGTTCTCGCTCTTTTTAATTTGATTGCTTCCTATCTTAATCTTCTTCCACGTGTCGTGCTTCTTTATTTTAATAACAGGAAAGAACTGAATAGCGAGAGAGTGCGTTGTGAAACTGAGAAGAGGAGTGATAGTGACGAAATTTGAGTTGGCTGTCGTTGATTAATGGCAGAAGAGAAGGGGCTCGAGTCATATCGCTATAATTGAAAGAAAAACAGGAAGAAGTAAGAAGAACTCGAACTAGGTTGGGTTTGGCAAAGTTTTATAACGACAATACAGGTCGAGAATTGATGGTCTATGGTTATAGGTAGTGAAACTCGAATACGTGAGTAGAGAGGATAATTGGATGGCAGTCGAGTGTGCTCGAGTATAATGTCTATGATGGGTTTGGTTGAATTGCCATTGAAGAAGAAGTGAAAGGTGATTGTTTGAACTGCCATGGGTTAGTGAGAGGGAAAGACAGTTTGGCTCGAGGAGGTGCTGCTATTGGTTTGAGAGAGAGAAGTCAGGAAGAAGAATTTGATTGAGATATGAGACCAGTTGTGAACCGAGAAAAGTCAGGTGAAGGCGTGTGCGAAAGATAAGCTAGTCTGTGGGATAACTATCAAGAATCCTATTTGGATAAAAACTCTAAAAGAGAGGCAGTGTTTGGACTTCTATAAATAGAATCCGTGAAACACAACTTCAGATACCTTCGTGTATATATATATATATATAAAAAGGCAGAGAAGAAAGTATGAATGCTGGCTTAATGTGAAGAGCTAAAGGCTGCGCTGGAGCGTGGGATTAGTTCTCCCACGGTTTAATTTATTTATTCTTTTTAAATATATTTTTATGGTTTTTAATAGAACATGTGTAACTAACTTTTTTTATTGGTTAGGGATGTAACCTAAAATCATAAACATGTTATTTTGGTTAATATGTTGATTTTTATTCATTCACTTTCGTATTTATCGCTCATGTTTTACTATGCATAATAATTATATGATTGTGCTCATGTAAAAAGATTAGTTATTTTACATATTTAAGTCGCGATTAGATATACTAATAACTTTTCTATAGCTAATTAGGAGTCTTAGGTATTTTTATCAAGAATTCTAGTAATCATTAGTAATTTGTAACTACTAGCGGTGCGAATCGTGAAAAAAATCACAAGTAAAACTTGACATAGGTTGAATATACCACGGTTGTGTTTACATTATCTATGAATAGCTCGTATCATAGAACTTAAAGCTTTTCTTAAGTTGAATCTCTTAGCGATAAAGCATTAGGTTAATTGTTGAAAAAGAATTCATATATTAGTGATTGCAATATTTGTTGATTTTTGGAGACGTAATAAAGTGTTGACACCGATTGGGGTTACTTTAGGGTTATTGGTACATGAGAGAGTGATGAAAATATTGATGCTTAATTGAGTAACATGTGTAGTGATAGACGGAAAATTCCTTAACCAACTATTTCTTCTGATATTTTCTTAAACATTTTCAATTTAGTTTTCTTTAATTTATATTATTTTCAAACAACAATCCCCCGTATTTACATAAGTAATCAAAAATATTTAACAACCATATCTCCCTGAGGAACGAACTTGTTCTTACTACTATACTTTAATCCATATTTGTAAAGTAAAGAACCTGAATTAATTTTGCTTGGATGACAACCGACCAGGTGCTTCCATTCTAGGTCCAGATAAAGTACTTTAGAATTATAGTCATGCAAGATTACCAGGTTGCCATTGATGCTCCATGGTCTAGTTGCATACACTTTACTGAGGATATCCTATCTTTAAATTTGAAAATCATCACATTTGTATCTATTTCCACCACCTTAATCTCTTCCCAGGGATGAATGACCAAGTATACTTGATATGTTTTCTACTGCTTTAGGCCCCATCTTACCTTCTATAATGATTTTACCAATCAAACATGTATCTCATTCACCATCGACATCAGCATCTTCAGTATCTGACAGATGAACTATTGTCTCCGAGATATCTCCTAGTTAAATGGCAGATTATTTGAATTTAGTTGTCAAATCATGAACTTGATTTGCATCTGAACTATCCGTGTTTTCTTTGATTTTTGTGTTTCTAGTTAATGAGTAGTTTTTTTTTCCAAAATTGATGTTTATAAAGATGGAAGATATAAGAATTATGGTTTTTTATTCCTAAAATATATATTTTGGTATGGGTATTGCGGGATGGATATATATTGTGATAATGACTTGAGAAACCACTTATGGAAATAACATAGCTGGCTAGGAACCTACAAGAAATATAGGAGACGACCGTTTTTAAAATAGAACAAAGTTTTTTGAATTTTGAATTGGCTATAATTACGCGGTTTCTTAATTTGAATTTCAGACTGACCAGGTGTAGATCAGCATTGAGTGAGTTGAGAACATACATTTTTCATGATCAAAGAAAACACAGTAGCTTCAACAAGTATCTTAGCAAACATAGCAAATGTTGGAATCACAACTGCAACCATAGCAATTGCCATTGTGGAGAATACAAACTGTATACACATTAGGGAGAAGACAGGAATATTAGTTTATCATCTTTAAAAGCATTATCAAATATTTCAAATGAAAAACAATGAATGAAGAAGATTTTTTCTATAAGAATATTTAGTTTTAGATACTACGGTTTAAAAATTTGTATAAGATCATTAAGCGCTACTGATTATAAATACTATAATTTTTTTTCTATCAAAGATTCATGGAACTAAAAAGAAATTGGGATGAATGAGTTGACTGATTTGCGATTGCCGATTTAGAGAGAAAGTCTAATCAAAAAGATGTTGAAATATAAAGTTATTCGGGTTAGAGCATCTCGAATGGAATATGGATACTTATCCTACATGGATACCTAAAAAAAAGAATTAGTAAAGATAAAACACAACTAATTTTTTATTTTGATAAGCATCTTGTATCCATATCTATTTTGATACACTTGTCCCTTATTCGTAGAAAAATTAATTTACAAAATCTAAAAAAGAAACTAGAACAAAAACAAACTAACGACTTGGGTATGGATGAGAGTTTCTAAAAACTCATACTCTCTTCAAACTCAAACTTCCATATCATATTAAATTTTAATTATCCAACTACCACTGGAGATGTATTTTTGTTAATAGTTTCTAAAATCCTGGGTGTATTAATATTTTTACAAACCTATACTTCATTGGAGATGTTTTTATTGGTCTAGTTTTCAGTCGGTATAATTTTTTGTCGAAAGAGATGGGATAAGTTTTTGGTGGGAATAAGGATCTCAATCCCTTACATAAACAGTAACACATGAAAAGGCCACATTGAAGCGAGGAAGTGCGAAATTTCTTTATGCGTGTTGCTATAGCAATCCATCTCGCTAGTGCCTGCTTGGTAAGCACGATTCCGGTATTTGTAGTCTTTACTTCACTACTAACCCAATCATCAACAACAGAACTATAAATGACAAATGCAACGACAAACTAGCAATTGAGAGTAAAGAACAAATAGGTATCATATGGTGGGAAGAAATCATCCATTGCTATAGTGATAGTGGAAGAACAGCTAGTATTCTCTGAAAAAGTGCATAAAGTTTTACAAACCCCACATACACGAACTCTAATTTTAGTTACAATATTCTTGCATCGATTTGGATAAAATTCTCAGGACCCCATAGAGTTATCACCATACATTCATACAGTATATAAAGGAAAGAACGTTTGAGATGACAAGAACCAATTGGGTCTACGTGTCTCTCAATTTTCCTTCCCACTTTAAGAAGATCAGCCTAAGAATGAAGCATATAGAGATTTTAAGGGCATGTCAATGAGATAAGACATGATCTTCATCCCATTCCCACGCTCAATTATCACACTCCTTGTTATGATTATTATTGCAAACCTAGCTAGATCTCTTTTTTTGGACTAACCCCACTTACCTTCTTCAGACAGCATCATCATCTCACCAAAACACTACTACATTTCATTCTTTTCATTCCCATGCCTAAACTCGCTTTGAAACTTCTTTTGGTAACCTATTTTGACTTTCCATTTTCTTAGTCACTTTTAGTATATCATCACATGAATGCAATACCGATCCGGTACTCGACATTTTTGTTTTTTATTTGAACGTATACTCAACATTTTTGTCAAAACCGAATTTAACTAGCAGCTGTATGAAATCCATATACACTGCTTATATGGGGTGTAGCTCAAAAATGAAAGCTTTTCAACTCGGGTTCACAATTTCACACTAAACTTATTATTAGTGGATTTACATTTCCGTATCACATATGACGATCTACCAATCGCCGAGTTGGCTCGGTTTTGAGGTCTCCATTTTAAGCAGAAATCTAAACCATACAATTATTAACGGGGACAACAAAATTAACCTGGTTAAATTGGGACTTATAGAAATTATTTTAGCTCCATCACTAAAAATTAAAATAAGGTCATTATAAAAAAAAAAACTCATATCCAATTTATATTGTTAACTAATATGTTTGATTAATATTAATTAATTCAAATATTAATTAAACTTAGTTAGTGATTAAAACTAGATTATAGTTAGTGTTAGATGGTAAGAATTAGAGTAGAGTTGATTTTCAAAGTTTGTAAACGAAAGAAAAAAAAGTTAGGGAAAACTAGGGTTTTGTGATTTGGTAGTAAAGATGAAAATTTATAGTGATGATGAAGTGGGTGCATCTACGTATCACCAATCAAACTACAAAAGAAAGTTCGATCCTACCAATTTGGATTATTTTTTGGATGAACAAGAACGTGTGAGCCAAGGCATATCTGATGAATTTACTCAAGCAAATGAAGAATCTAACCGGGAAAATGAAGGTCTTAATGCTTCGAATCATCAAGTATACGTTATTAGGATCTCCAAACATGTTTTTCAACCTTATAATCGCCCAAAAGTAGATTTTTTGCAAATTTTTGAGCTGTTTTCTGGGCTATGTTGTATTCAGAATCGTTGGATAAGATAACATTGTATCCAACGATTTTATATCTCCTAGAGAATATGAACCGAAATCGGTGGATGTGGTCATAAACAAAGACCGATTCTGGTATATATTTTGGCAAGATTGGTAGGTCAAATAATCGGTATTTATAGACTCATTTATCGAACAATTCTATCTCTTGGAGATTTTCCCAAAATTCTCCAAAAACAGAATCGTTCGATAGGTGTTATTCTATGCGCCGATTCTAATTGAAAAACTATCCAGAAAGCTCTAATTTTCCGAATGCTAGAATCGGCATAAGAGTCAGTTCATGTTTGCCGATTCCAGCCTTTCGGGAAAAAAAATCAAAAATGTAGACAAGGTAGAATCGGCCGATATGGGAGGACATAAAGGACGATTCTTTAGAATCGTTCGCACGATTATCCCTTGTCCACCAATTCTGTTAGGCTAATTTTTTCGATATGTATTGTAGATTGTTGAAACACTCGGCAGCGATAAACCTGAACTCGTGTCTCAGATGGGACCTGATACTTCTGACCACTACTACAATGATTTGGTATGGGAAAGGAGAGACGATGCAAAACAATGGTTTATGGACAAATGGATAAAGATCAAACAAGCATTGGTCTTAGGAAAACGTTTCAGGCATGATCGTCGGGAAATTGTTTGCGAGAGAAGTGGCAAGATTGAAAGTCACTGGGAAAAGGACAAACGGTATGTGAAGAAGACGCAGGGGGTCTACATTACTAAATCAAAGAAACATGAGTGTCTGTTTAAGAATATAGTGCGTAGACGCAATGGTGTATACAAGCTATGTAGAGTGTTGAATGGTTGCAACAATCATGATAATCCAGAATCTCTTATTGGACATGCTGTTGTTTGTGGGTTAAAATCACATCAAAAAGCAACGATAAAGTCGATGAATGCAACTACACCAAGTAATATCTTTAGGAAGATCAAAGAGGATGATCCTATAAACTTGTCCACTTTGAGGCAAATCTATGCGGCAAAGGAAAGCATCAGGAGGACGGAATGGGATGATAGAGATGTTATTGAACAATCTCAATGGTTAACCGAGCAACATAAATACACAATGAATAAGTAGGTAGTGGACGGTAAAGTGACCCGGATTTTCTTAGCGCATCCGAAGATGATCCAATTAGCTCAATGCTTCTATCAAGTTTTGTTGATAGATTGCACTTACAAAACAAACAAGTACAACATGTTGTTGCTAAACATATGTGGTCATACTTCGGATAAACAAACTTTCTCGGTGGCATGGGGTTTTATGGATCAGAAGAATGTGGTGAGTTTTATTTGGATGTTGGAAACCTTGAAAGAGATTTATCGTAGCAATCAAATGCCTAGGACCATAGTGACGGATAAGGATCATGCACTAATGAATGCAATAAAGGTGGTTTTCCCGGATGGAAACCAATTTCTTTGTACATGACACATACAATGCAACATCAGAGTATCTTGCAGGGGCCATATCCAGAGGCCAAAACAACAGAAGGTTAGTGCTCGTGAGAAGGTTGGGGATGATCGTCTTAGTAAACTAACTCGGGAGGAACGAGAGGAAGATAAGAAGAGAATGGCACAAGAGTACGAAGATAATGAAGTGAATGGAAAGCTTTTCAACATCATTGGGATTTGATGGTACATTCGATGTCAGAGGCAGAGTACAAATCTAATTTGGAGAGTTTCAAATATGTTTGGACAAAGGCTGATGAGAAAGTAGTGGTTTATTGCGTGAAGCAATTGTTGGAGATGCACAAAGAAAAGTTTGTGTACACGTATACCTACCAACATATGCATTACAAGAATGAGGCGACAAGTATAGCGGAAGGGTCTCATGGACGATTGAAAAAACTACTTCGGGGGAGTCAAAATAACGTTGTTATGGTACAACAAGCTATCAATTAATACACCATGGAGGATATCAACAAGATTCAAATCCAAATAGAAGATAATAGGATAAAAGTTGTGACCACGTACTCTGATGATTAATGTACGTTGCTAAGGGGTATTTCTTATAGGGTGTCGCATTGGGCTATCCATTATATGATAAATGATTATAAGTGTTTTGAGGATAAAGAGCAAGGGAGAAAGAAGATTGTTTGTTCTTGTAAGATGATGACGGCCATAGGGCTCTCGTGTCGTCACATTATTGCTAGTAACCCCCAAGAGATTCCGTTTGAGCTCATCGATCCGTTTTGCAAGCAACTTAATTTCACACCAAGCCCGATAGGAGATGCAAGTCAATCATTTGTAGACACGGATGTTGGGAGAAAAATAATCGAGGGCTACTCCAACAAGAACAATTTACAACGAAATTTTTTGATGACCGACTTGGTCCTCGCCGTTCACCCACATATGCAACCGGTTGAAGAACCAACTAAGCTACCGCTGATGGATAGACCACCTACAAAATTGGATAGGAAGCAAGAAAAGAAAGAGTACAAGGCGGCGATGAGTAACAAAAGAGACCCTTCACTACATGAACATACCGAGGCTATGTATGAACAAGCTCACACTCTAAAGAAAAGGGGTCGCTCGAAAAAGCAAGAAAGTGGACCAAGTGGGCAAGAGAATACCGAGGCTATGTATGAAGAATCTCCCGCTCCAAAGAAAAGAGGTCGCCCGAAGAAGCAAGATAGTGTACCAAGTGGGAAACAAGCCAAGTCAAAGGATCAAAGGGATCCCATCGTCCCTTCACAAGAAAGTCAAGCGAGTACAAGACGGGTACGACTAAAAGGGGAAGCAAGGCAAAAGGTGTCCATGGATCCCCCGCTAGAGCCGTTGACTATAAAAGAGGCAAAATTGGTTATCAAGTTACACCTAGGGATGTGTGGGGTAGACCACATCGAACGTGTTATACAATATTCCATGAGTATCTTACGAAACTCCATTCAATCATTCATCTCTACGAATTATCTGCTGACGACGTGGATGGGGATGAAAATTGTGGATTTCACGTTGCGTCCGAACAAATAGGCCATTTAAGTTTGGCGTATGATGAGAACCTAACCCAATGCTAATATTGAGAAAGATGATGGCCTTACGACTACAAGAAGAAAAGGAATTTTACATCTCGATGAAGAGGGATGGTACAATGAAAGACAAAGAAGTTGAGTTCGACGAATTGGTTGCTCGTGTTCAAGGGACAAAAGGGGATGAACCAATTACCAATAAGCATTGGATGACCATGCCTCAATATTGCCATTTTTTGGCGGTTGCGTGGAGTTGTGTTGTTCATTATTTTGGTCAGGGAATATCTCTTACCTTCGCACCAAAGAGAACAAAGTGTGATGAATCGCGTAAGGATCGAAGAATTGTTATAGTCAACATTAGCAACATACATTTTATCGGTCTTAGGCTACGCGAAGATTTCCCATTACCTCCACTGTGTAGGTTCATTTATTTTCCAGGTTTCACCAACAACACCTCTAAGGAATGGCTGAAAAAATACGATCCCAATATGAAACTTTGGAATGAATTGGTCGAGACGAAACAAATCAAGGGTACAATCGTGTTGAATTAAGTATTTTTCTTTTGTTAACAAATAAACTATCATATCTCCATGGTTTGTATCTTTCGTATATTGAACAACCACTCTTAATAAATGAAATGGATTTTATTTTTGGTTACTTTGAATTCTTGTTAGAAATTTTTTAAACAAAAGCAATTGCAAGAAAAATTCAAAAATGAGTTACTCAGAATCAATGGACGACACATACGTATCTACCGATTCGGAATCATATTTACCAAATAGTCAGTCAGAATCGGTGGATACATAAGTGTCTTGTCCACTGATTCTGAATTTATTACAAAAACCAGCAATTGTCGCAACAGGTGCAGCTGGAATCGGTGGACACATATGTGCATTACCTACCGATTCTGGATCTCAATTGCCAAAAAGAAAATATCGTTTACCACTAATAATTTAACTAACAACGAATAACTAACTTCAACCCATCCATATAAATATTAAACCATATGTTCATCCATCCATCCACCAACAAAATAAAAATAAGTATCCGAATAAAACAAGACAAACTAGGTAACGCAACAAGTCTTAGTTTAGGATAGCTAACAAGTATTAAAAACATTGATTAGGTATCAGCCGCAGGAGGAGCGGCACCATCAGCTCCACCATCAGCAGCAGAAGCGGCAAGAACATCTTCTGCAGCAGCCTCTTAAAGTATTGCATCTTGGGATCTTCAATTGGCAGTATCCTCTCTTAAGACGAATGCTATTTTAATCACCTCTTCAAGCTCTTCCCTTGCTAAAAAACGCAAGAGTTCTATGACTTCTTCCAGTTTGGTCTGGTTGGGGCACTGAGGTCGCGAACAACCTTTTTTTGTGGCCTCCTATCAATGTCACATTGTCTTATTGGAGCATAACCTTTTTTGCGACCATCCATAATGGCTATACAAATAAAAAAATTGAACAACAAAAAGTTCAATCAATAATCTCTAGTTGAAGCAATTAATAATCAACAACAATAATCTTTAGTTCAATCACCAGCCAAAAATTGTGTATACAATGAACAAAACATAACCGTTGGATAAGACCATCTTTATCCATCGATTCTAACTGTAAAAGCTATCATAAAACACATCAAGTTTTCATATCTAGAATCGTTAGATATCTACTGTAGTAACCAATGATTCTCATCAGGTAGTGGTAAAAACATGAAAGCAAGGGAATCAGTGGATAATCAGGTGTGTTATCCAACGATTCCAATATAAAAAAAGTAAAAAAAAAATAAAAGACCAGAATCGGTAAATAATAGGTGTATTATCCAACGATTCCAGTATGGAAAAAGTAAAAAAAATAAAAAGGTAGAATCGTGGGATATGATCTGCCATATCCAACGATTCTGGTAATGGTAACTATGTACGAGCAATATGAAATGATAATCGTTGGATGTGGATCCATCGTATCCAATGATTATGCTACATATTCTTCATGCTCATGAAGAACACAACCATAATCGTTGGATACGATGGATCCACATCCAATCATTCTGGAAAAATCAAGACTTTGATTCACGAAAAGTTTGATTTATACACATGGATCTATCAAAAATGCTATTAAAAGAAAGGGTTTACAGAGATTTACCTTGTAGTTTGCTCCGGATGATGGGATTTTGTTTTTGAAAAAGTTAGGGTTAGGATTTTTAGATTTTGGAGTGAGAGGGGAAATGAAAAGTTTTTTTTTTGTTTTTTTTTTATTTAGATTTTGTTTGATTTGGATTAAGAAAGTTTTTTATATGTATACTTTGATTTAAGTGTTATGGGTAATTAATGAGTAGAGGGTACTTCAGTAATTTTTATAATAGCTAAATAGATACCCGTTATCCCACACTCTAGTTGGAAGTAAAATTTAGTAGGGCCAAAATAATTCACATAGGCCCCAATTTATCTAGAAAAATTAAACTATGATTGGGTCAACAGTCCTTTTAGAAAGCCAAGGGAAAAGAAATAAGATATGATTTAGCCAGGAAAATTAAACTAGGATTGGATCAACAGTCCTTTTAAAAAGCCAAGGGAAAAAAAATAAGATATGGAAAAAAATCATTAATTAAAAGAGAAACTCCCGTATGTTTAGTAGGCTGGGTCTTATGGCTCTTCCCAAGCCATTTCCAAATCACTTTCCACATTGGCTTGGGAAGAGCCTAACAGTAGTAGTTATTTTTGATTTTGAGAAAAAAAATTAACAACGGTTGTTCACTTTTTATTTTGTTGGGACCACTAATTTCTAAGTTATATAAGTTTTAACTTAACCCTACTTAAGTTAAAACAAAGTTCCCAAATAACAACGAACGTTTGTGGGAATTGATACTTTAGACCACATATTTTTGGGAAGAGGTTGAGAACCTCCATAAGACTAAGATCTCTTTTGTTGAATATTTATTTAACACTTGTACGCCTGAATAGTTGATTCAACAATACTCTACAGTTTGTAACAAAGATGTAATAATATGACTACCTCTACAATCTACTTTTTAATGGGGTTAAGGGATAAACAATGAAGCAGGTGTTAATTTTGACCCGGGAGTGATCCCAGCCGTCGAATGGGCTTATCAAAAAAAATATGTTGTCCGATGTCAAATAACTCATGGTTAACCAAACGTTCACTGTTTTATTGGTTCACCGAATAACCACGGTTTTTAGCAATTGCAATGATTATATCAGTTCCAAATATCAAATAAGTGTTGCTGAATAGCTTTGTAATGAAAATATTTGTCTCAAATTTGAAACACCAAAAATAGCCCCTTACAATTCTACAATTTGTAATAATATGACTACCTCTACGCTTTGTAACCAGGGACGGAGCCATACTTTGGTCTAGTGGGGACAATTGTCCCCCTAGAATTTCCTAATTGCCGTATTAGACCTTGAAAACTTAGGTATTTACACATTTGTTCCCCCTTAATTTTAGATTTTATTTAGAGAACCTTGAATCATATAAGATTTTTACTTTGAAAACTATTAGTAATAGGCTTCTATTGACATCATTTGAAGCCAAAAACAACAAAATTAAACGTCTAAAAAAATTGTGGCCTTCAGCCGCCTATTTTTACGACATTACTATTTTACCTATATATTTGTCCCCCAAACAATATATCCTGGCTCTATCCTTGTTTGTAAGAATACAAAAGATGATAGGATGGACTACCAAAAAAAAATCATATTAAATTGTTTGATATTGATATCAACGAATATAAATGTGAAAATGCATCTAAATTACCGATGTTAATATAGTACGGTAGTAAAGTTATTGGGTAATAATACCAATGATTGTAGTAGCGGTTTTTCCTACTACCACAACAAAGCTAATCTAAGAGATCAAGATGTAATATACCAAATAAGTATAAGAAATATAGATGAAAGATATTGATATTTACACAAATATTTATGTGGTTCGGCATAAATGTCTACGTCCGCGTGGTGGGGGTTGAGTTGGTTTCACTATGTGTAATAATATTACATTGAACTCTATTAATGAAACTTTGATGAACAGTGACAGATCTAATAGAGAGAGAGTGTGGGAGTAGAAGAGAAGATAGATCCTACCTCTAAACCAAATACACTTATTCTTTTATAGGATAAAAGAGTATATAGGTGGCTACGTTATTTGTCCTTAATTTAATAATTAATCATCTAAAAAATAATTATTGTGCATGCCGCTTTATGATATTAAATTACTTATTCTCTAATCTTACAACACGTGTTAAAAAGAATATTTATCTCTTACAATAATCTGAGTTACTAACTCATTTACACTGAATTCTTTATCGATAAAAATAAATTAAAAAAAAACTACCGACCACTCAAAAATAATCCTATTTAGCAATTAACATTCCTCATTCGTAATTCATTTAATCTTACTTTTATATTAAGTTCTAATTTTGTTGAATAACCTCAGTTAATCAATTGTATCCACCACTGCACGTAGTAACAGTGGAAAAGATGTTGCAGAGTCAGACAGAGACATATTAATTTAGAGGTGCTTTGGCTAACCATGCAAGTCATCCAACTTTTAAGTCGTTTTTTATGCCCTAATGTAAAGCATATATATTTAGCTGACTCTTTTAATAAATGAATCTCTCTACCTTTTGTTTCCCTTTATGATAAAGCTTATTTGTTTTCAAACACAAAAATACTTTGCTTAATGCTTCAAAAAAAAATACTTTGCTTTAATGCACTAGTAATGCACTTCAAAATTCAAAAGGAGTACTTATAAGGGCTGACAAGATTAAAGATTTTAAGTGTTTAATCTAATTCTTCGTGACTTAGAACTAAAATTTTGATCACTCCCACTATCCTTAGTGTCTTTTTTCTATTCAAGATTTCATTGGGGGAAAAGGTACAGAAAAGGCTTGACCTTGGCAGCTCTTATATTATGGGACACTGGATAATCATAATCATTGGAAGCAATTTCTTGGTCAATTGCATACAAAACCCTGCTTTCTTTTTTCATTCTTGCAGTAATGAACAAACGCAATACAAACTACATTAGTGGCATACACATCATTGTTGAGTCACATGTGATGTCCACTCGAACTCGATATATTTCCTCATTTGCTCGTCACTTCAGAGTCAGAAACATGCCAAAAAAAGAAAATAGTTTATAAAGTGACACTGGACTCCAGATGTATGCTTTTGCGATTCTTTTGCTGCATTTTAGGGAATGAGATAGAGTTTGAGCTACGTTATACTTGGAAAAGATTTCCCAGATTTCACACTGGCTTGGAAGTGCTTGTCTAATGCACACTATTTGTAACACCAAGCTCTGTTGGACTACACGCAACACCGAGAACGACCTAAACCTTTTCTCTGTTATAGTAATATCTTTCTACCTTGGATGGTGTCATGGTGGGTTGGTTGCTTAGAATCTATTCTCTATCCATGTGTCTCTCTCTATATGCTAGTATATTTTATGATCTATTCTTGGGTACTGTTGTTGTTGTATGGGATCCCACTGAGATATGTGCTTATAATTTGGATTCTTGCACTCTGCCAAAGTTCCAATGGTCGACTGGTTTTCAACTCGTTATTGATCGGCTGTGAGTTGGTTGATTCACACTCACCGATCCAGTGTCGGCTAATCATGAAAGCAAGTGTGTGGACATTGCCTTACAGTAGCTAGTACACAAGCCAGACGTACTCAAATGACCGGCGTCTTTTTCTCAATACAAACAAATGAAGAAAAAAATACTAAAATGAAAATGGTTGCTTCGGTACAACATTATGGCTTGAAAACTCACTATTTTCGAACCGTGGATTTATAGATACTGATTTAACCCATTTTGGTGACTAGATGTCTCGTTCTAATAGGTCTGATAAGGCCGGAGTACTTTGGGATGCAAAGTCTTAATTACTAGGAGGTGCAATTAAGCATAAACTGACTTAGAAACCCAATTTTTAATAAATTTAGGTTTGGTAATCAGCTGTTGCACAACTACACGTCCATGTTTCAAGTATAGTCAGTTTTTATATAAATTTACATTATATTTATTTTTTTAAGTTGGATCTGACCGGAACCACTTGACATACATCTCACTTGATATATATGGATATGACTCAATGTGTTTGTTTTTTTATGTCAGATCTGATTCAACTGACTCAAAAAATATATAAGTCCGTGGGTTGATCTAATGAGTCAGGGGTATTTCTATTCCTGACTTAAACGGATCTGAATCAGGGATTATGTCTGATTCGGGTAGCGAGTCAGATCTGACTTAAAATTAAAAATAAACGGTCTGATATCTGACTCGGATCAAGTCAGAAACCGAATCAGATATAAACAAACAGGGTGTTAGTCCAGTTTCAAAGGGTACCTCAAAATTAATATATTCCTTTGGTTATAAACTTATTGTCTTATGATTTTTATGACTAGTTTTTTTGTTTTCTTGAAAAGTTCTCGACAAAGCAAGATCTGACCATTTTCCAAAAGAAATATGAAAAAAAAATTAGTTTGGTCATTTTTTATGTGGTCCTAAGTTAATTTAGTCCACTGATAAATACGGATTTTAGTTTGATCCTTATTTATTTAAAATATTAAAATAACTAAAATTATTCTTTTCTTTTTCTTATTTTCTTTCACTTCGTAGAACAAAGAAAAAAAATTAAAAACTAAGTATCTCTTAAACTATATAAAGAAAATTAATAAGTTTTATATATTCAAAAAGCTTTCAATGAGATCTATACAACGAATATCTATTTCACTATTTTTTGAAGCTTTAATCTTAGTGGTATCGGTAATGATAATTCATACTAAAAAATGAGCACTATTATAAGGTTCATTTTATAGAATGAACTCGTAGTTCATTCTAGCAGTTCATTTTGTAGAATGAACCCGTAATGAGAGTTCATTCTAACAGTTCATTTTGTAGAATGAACTCGTAATGGTAGTTCATTGTAGCATGTAATAGTAGTTTATTATAGTAAATTATTTTGAAGAATGAACTCGTAATGGTAGTTCATTCTAGCAGTTCATTTTGCAGAATAAACTCATAATAGGAGTTCATTATAGCAGTTCATTTTGTAGAATGAACTCGTAATGGTGATTCATTCTAATATGTAATGGTAGTTCATTATGTAAAATAAAATCGCAAAGTGAGTTCATTACAATGGTATTTAATTCTAGCCGTTCATTTTGTAGAATGAACTTGTAATGATAGTTAATTTTATAGTTTATCTTTAGTTAAACGATAACATAAAAATTAAAGCTTCAAAAAATAGTGAAAGTGGTACTCATTTAGTAGATCTCGTCGAGAGCTTTCCGAATATATAAAATTTGTAAAATTTCAATTGTGGTTTGAAAGATATTTAATTTTTAAGATTTTTTCTTTAGATTTAGAAGAGAGAGGAAATAAAAGATAGAAAATGGTATTTCTGACACTAGTTTAAAAAATAATGACGTCATCCCGTATGGGTAACATATATTCTAGGACCAAACAGTAATATTTGTAGACAATATATATTTTTAAAAGGATCAACGGGACCAAATATACACAATATTATTTATAATAGGACTAAATGATAGTTCCTACAAGAAATATACCCCTAAATAGGAAAATAATATCTTAATAAGTTGAATTTTATGATTAATAGAAGTGAAATTTACCTTTTTTTTTTGCCGAAAACGAGTTAATGAATATTTAAAAAATACTTAGGTCTAGGTCGGATTACAATCTTTGCAAAAAAGTCTTCTTTAAGATAACTCAGACGAGTACATTTTTTTGTTTTTTGATCGGTAAGAAAAAGAACAGACGAGTAAATGTTGTAGTATCATTTCAGATGAATCTAATTAAAGGACAACTTAGGCCAAATCCTATGCACATAAACTAACAAACAGTTTTTTTTATTTTGATCTATTATGGGCATGCCAATTGAACAAATTGGGTGGGAAAACCGGCAACTCGACGAAATTTTGGTCGCGTGATCAAATCTCTATCACTGAGTTCTTATCTCAGTCGTTGAATTCTCCATCATCCAAGGGTCTCTATATAATTTATAATTTCGATCATGGCATTTCATCTTGGTTTAATCCAAAGGCTATTTTTGATTTTAACACTAACCACTTCTAATACAATTATTATTTTTAATTATATATAATTAGATTTCAGAACTGATAAGCAAGCTTAATAATTTAATTGAATTTAACTAAAATCATATGAAAACGTAAATATTTATTACATCATATTTAATTAATATACTATACTACACTTTTTTACAAGATATAAAGTAGGATAGTAAAAACTTAAATAAACACTTAAATAAAATTCTCGGATAATCTTTGGCCTCATGTTTATCTTCATTTGACGTAATTTTCAATCGGTGCGCTCTTGAGAAGATTTTTCTTGGTTTTTGTGAGTACTCCAATCAATTTTCAAATTTTTTTTGCCTTTATTTTTCTTGCCTTGAAATCTTTTTTATCTTTTAGCTTCAGATTTGATGTGGTTAACATCCAAAACTTGAATACCTCTTTGCTTTTTATCATTCTCTTTTTTTTATAGCCATCACATATCTTACTTATAACAACTTTAAGTATGACTTTTCAAAATTATGTTGGGTTATAATTTCTGTCATTTAAATTTTTTGTAAATAATTAAGAGTTTTGAGTCGAAATTTTATATACAATTTTAATATAATTTTTTTAAATATTTATAAACGACGAAAAATCAACCGTTAGTGACCGAAACTTTATCGTTCGACAAAATCTTAATCGCTTACTATATTTTTCATAATAACGAAGCTAATTTGTCCTGCCACCATAAAAAATAGCCAACTAACTCATATGCATAAGACTTGGCCTTAACTCAAGGGCCATGGTTTGTTACTTTATTCTCAGGGTTTTAGCATGACTATGAAACAAACAAAGGAAAACAAAGGAAAAAGCACGACAAATTGGGTCACCTTTCTTTTTGTAATTTAAAACTCTCCGGCTGTATGTGTTAAACTATAGTACATATAGCTGCAACATGGAACATCTAGGGAAATGAAAACAAAAGAAAAGAATATTCGAAGAAATCAGGAATCCAATTTTTCTTCTTCCATGATACCTAAATCAAAAGTATTTAAATAACAGGAAATGATCATATTATCTTAAAACCCATATATTTTTAAGCTAAAAAATGTCCACACTTGAGACACCCCCGAGGTCCCCCATTAGCCGCTCTTTTTTTTCTCCAACAAATTAAATATTTTTTCTTTTATTTTATTTTTATATAATACATTTTTGTGAAGAAATGAAACTTTTAAATTACTTTTTTACATACCCACATGGGAAACTTTAAATACCCTCTCCATATCTATTTCTTTCTTTTGTCAGGTTAGTGCCCTGATAGCTCCGTTTGTCAGAACAAACCACACACACACAAAGAAGTGTGCAAGCAAGAAAGTGAAGTTGAATATGGAGTCTTCACTGTATATATCTTAAAAAAGGAAGTTCATTTTCAAGTATATAAACAAGTTTTTATAAGGTTTATCCATTTTTAAAGAAAAAGTGTGAGCCTTTTTTTTTACAAGTGTAGAGAATCTCACTGATGCTTAGCTTTGAAGCACTTATTTTAACTGGTGTTGGTTGTGTGTGTTGCAATTATTATTGATACCATTTCCAACTTAAAAAAAAAATTGGCTGGTTTTTTTGAGATATCTATTAATAGACAAAATTTTAAATTATATAAGGTTTTGTTTGATAAACATAAGAAGACAACACAAATGTATACAAATACAAATAGTTTTAGAAGAAGAATCAGCAACAAAACAAAATTCTTCTAAAATGGCTTCTAGCTGTTGTTTCAAGAAGATCTCCTTCTCCTCGTCCTATATCATTCCCATTTTTGTTGCTGTTCTTCTTATTGTTATTTCTTCTTCTATTCGTCCTGTGGATTCTACCACAAATTCATCGGAAATTGACGAAAACCACCGACGTGTAAATCAATCTTTTCGATCAGACAAAGAGTTGCAGAGATTAAAGAGAATAAGAGCTCATCTTGCAAAGATCAATAAGCCTGCTCTTAAAACTATTCAGGTAAGAAAAAAACATTCAATTTTTTTTTTGACATAAAGATTTGAAAGTTTTTCTGATTGCACCAGTCCTACATTTTTTTCTCTGTGACGGTAGGTTTGGTTAATAATCCTTATTATGCACGACAAGAGTACTTGTTCAGTATGACTGTTTTTAGGTGTTTAATGAAACTGGGTTTTTGATGTTGATGCAGAGTTCTGATGGTGATTTGATTGATTGTGTTCCAATTGATCAACAACCAGCATTTGATCATCCTGAATTAAAAGGACAAACTCCATTGGTAATACCAACATCTATCCAGAAGAAACACTGTTCCGTATTCATGGCTTTATGTTTGTGGGTTTGATGGATTTTTATTTTGTTTATGTTTTTTCTTTTCTTCTTTTCTGTAGGATCCACCAGAAAGACCCAAAGACTATGAAACAAAAAACAGTACTAGCAGAGATAATTCAGATGATGAGATTATTCAGTTATGGAGTAGTAATGGAGAATCATGTCCCATTGGAACCATTCCAATTAGAAGAACCAAAGAAGAAGATATCTCAAGAGCAAGTTCTATAGTGACATATGGAAGAAAAACAAAACCCATTAGAAGAGATACTTCAAGCAGTGGCCATGAGGTTAGTACTAGTAGTTCTAATAAAAAATATCACTGAAACTATTCAATGTGCATAGAAGTCAGCCTTTACCTGGCTTGATATGATAGTATTAGTGATTATTGTCTTTACTTGAGAACGAAGGAATTCTATAAACACTGTTCTTAGAATTTGGAATCCTTTCTCTCTTTTAAACTTTAGAAAAGACCAATTATGTGTCTAAACTATCATCAGCAGCTGCTGCTGATACGTGTTGTTACTACAGTAGCTGACACTTCTATTGGCTATAGATATTTCGGTGAAGTCAATTTAAAGTTTTGAACAGTGATAAGTGTAAGAAGAAAGCATGTAAATTTAATTTTTCTTGTTTTCCTTCATGTGGTTTTTGGCTAAATTAAGTAGTGAGTGTTGTAGATTAACTAAAGAATTATCCTTTTATTGCAATTTTCAAACTTTCATGGAATTATTTGAAAAGAAAATGATGCACTTCCTAATTTATTTCTCAAAAACCAAGGAGTAGTGACTCATAAATATGTGCTTCTACAATTACCTGTAAAACCATTAAATGTTCTTTTATTGCTGCTTTAAAAACTTCAACCATTTCTCTGTAATTTTAGTTTTTTGTTGAGAAAATCTGAATTTACTTTCTTCAGTTGCTATCATAATATATTTACTGAATTTGGATTGCTGTTTCTGCTATGTTCAGCATGCAGTTGGTTATGTCACTGGAAAACAATATTTTGGAGCCAAAGCGAGTTTGAATGTATGGTCACCTAAAGTAACGAATATGTACGAATTCAGCTTATCACAAATTTGGGTAATTTCGGGTACTTTCGGCAATGATCTTAACACTATTGAAGCTGGCTGGCAGGTAAGAAGATTTTCTTACTCATTCTTTGGTTTACATATTATCGATACTGTTCGACAAATGGTTAGATGAAATGTTCCAAAAATCAATCTCAACTATCCAAAGAAATTTAAGGTATGCTTCAAAAAAAAAAAAAAAAAAAAAAACTATCCAAAGGAATTTAAGGAACTACCATTTCAGAATTCAACTACTCTCTATTCAATATCGCTCAAATTCTTTGTGGTTCATAAGTAATGACATTTCTTTTTCAATAAGTTTATACACATAGATAGATATAGGTTAAAAATGTGACACATCATTTATGTTTGTGCGCAGGTTAGCCCTCAGCTCTATGGAGATAGCCATCCTAGGTTCTTCACTTATTGGACTGTAAGTAATTCCCTAATATTTCCTTGAATACAATTTTATCTTCTAAAATGTAGATTCTATTCTGTGAAAATCATCAAATTAAATTTATAGACGGAATCATAATTTTCTAATTTTCTACGATCTTCAGACGGATGCATATCAAACAACGGGGTGCTACAATTTGCTTTGCACGGGTTTTGTACAAACGCATGCCAGAATTGCAGTTGGGGCTGCTATCGCACCAATATCATCCTACAATGGCAGACAATTTGACATCAGTATATTGGTTTGGAAGGTAAATTTGATTACCAAAAATTACACTCAGAATAGACTGATTGTTAGAGTTCGAACTCGAAACCGCTCTTGCAGTTGCTGAAAGTTAGTTAATTTAGTTAGGTATTCCAAAATCAGATCATAGACACGGTATTAGAATTAGCCAACAGTAAGTCAATCGCACGATTCTACAGATGCCACGTGTTGGACCTAATCATAAATCATAAAACCGGTGCATCTTATGCCGTTGGTTCTAATCAGAGGTTGATCCATCTGTCCCGTCAGAATTTTTTCGTGGGACCCAGATGTGAAGGGGAGTAGCTGGACCCACTGTGTTGGAGTTGTGTAACTATAGTGTGGGTACCACCTTGATCACTTTACAGCCAAAAATCTTGTCCCAACCGATGATGTGGCAGATGAGTAGGTTTTTAAGTATATACCACCGTAGAGAGAAATATGAGGATGAGTAGAGTATTTTTTGTTTGTAGACCAAGTGAGAAGTCATTCGAATGGTCGATCTTTGAGTTTGACTACTTTGACCAGCTTTATTTGATGATTAAAGCAAAGCTTCACAAAGAAAGGACATTCATAAAGAATGTAATTTGATTTTGTAACTTTTGTTGACCCCGTTTTTTAATTCAACGTCATACCCTACCATGTGATTGATAGGGTCTCAATGGCCCCACAAATTACAGGGATAGTTTTCTTGACCCATGTTTAAACGTGGTCAACAAAGATCGGTTCTAAGCGATTTCACAGTTAAAAATTACCAATTTATTGTTTTTTTTCTCTGCAATATGTGCTCGATCATGAATCATGTTTATGTTGTCGGGGAAACTAGTAACTCAGATGTGCTAATCTTTTGTTTGTGGTTGTGTTGTGTGTAGGATCCAAAAAGAGGTCACTGGTGGCTCCAATATGGATCTGCATTAGTTGGGTACTGGCCTTCATTCCTATTTAGTCATTTACGAAATCATGCAAGCATGGTACAATTTGGAGGTGAGATTGTTGACTCTCGAACATCAGGATTTCACACCTCAACTCAAATGGGAAGTGGTCATTTTGCAACAGAAGGGTTTGGTAAAGCATCATATTTTCGAAATATACAAGTTGTTGATTGGGATAATAATTTGATTCCTCCTCCAAATTTCCGAGCATTAACTGATCATTCAAGTTGTTATGATATTCGAGGAGGAAATAATCGAGGCTGGGGTATTTATTTTTATTATGGAGGTCCTGGAAGAAATATTAAATGTCCTTAATGATTTTTCCTAGTAGGTAGTAATTATCGGCATTTTTATGGTATGGAAAAATATTTAGTAGGCAAAAAAAAAAAAATGGAGTATCTTGAGAAATGTGTTTCTCTTATAACAGAAGTTCTCTCCATTGATTAAACCACACAGTTAGGTTTTTGTATGTAAATTTGGGAAAAGAATATATGAATATACCATGGTTTGTGTAGTTAGTGTCTCTTCTATGGAGTTCCTGAGTATAAACCAGTGTAGTCCATACCGGCCGGTACGACCGGTATACCGTCGGTTTTATCGGTTTCGGACGAAAAACGAGACGAAATCCGGTATACCGGTAAACGGTATTTGACCGAAAAAACCGGCCGGTATGGACTGTACCGGTTTGACCGGTACGGCCGGTATTGACCGGTTCGACCGTTTTTTTCGTTTTTTTTATTTTTTATTTAAAAATAAATAAAGTAAATAATAAAAATAAAAAAATAATTTATCCTTGTTTTAGGGTTTTCAATTGTTACTCATATTTTTTATGATATTTTAGAATTATATATGCATATGATAATATCTACAATTAATCTAATGATATTGAAATTGTAATATCTTTATTTAATTAGCATTTTAGACGATAAACTTTGAAGTTGTTCTTGTTTCTCTTGTATTTCCTGTTTGAACTTTGTATGAAATCTATGGATCTATATATTTTGGATGAATACTAATTTATCTTTCTAAACTTTGTGAAAAAATATTCGTTATAACGTGTTAAAATATATTTATAGTTATAAAATGTGAACTAATATTTTTTTATAAAATTATAGGTATAAAATATATGGACCGATATTTAAACCGAAATTTCTCCGGTATACCGGCGTACCAGTGTATCGCTCTCGACCGATACGAACCGAAATTCGGTATGGTACAACCTTGGTATAAACGCATTAAAATGGTATGGAAAAAACAGATAATTGCCAGGCGTTTAATTAGATGATCATAAATGAGTAATCTATCCTCACCCAATTCCTAGGTACAAGTTATTAAAGTGCGGCAGGAAAAATATATTCGGACCGATTCTCTCTGGTCCCTGCAGTTATTAGCAATTTGGCAAACATGACTTTTCCCTCAAACGGAGGATATAGTGATAACATTTTACAAAGTCCTAAATTAGAATAGGCGAGAAGTTGTAAGACTAAGACAATGGGTAAGAGCATAGACACATTAATGACAGACTTTTCATCTGATAGAGATGAAAAGGACACTACCAATATGGATGTGAAGATGGCGAAGTGTTCAGGGCTCCATCTCCTAACTCCTATGTATTGTGGGCAAGAGGACCCTAGGTGAAGGGACCATCTTGGATGTTTGAAATAACAGACAGCCAGCGAAAGAAGCGCGTCTTGGTACAAAGGAGCAGGGACCTCCAACCATTGACTAGTTAGAATTAGGTTCTCAAAAGCTGTTAGTTGGGCTCTGCAATGGAAGGCAGCAATGCTATGACAAAGTAGGTTCCACTGACAATAGAACACGATGATAGTGAATAATGACGATGAATCATATGTTTGGAGACCCAAGTTTCTACTGTGAAGTACAGATTGTCTTGCGCTGTTGTTCCGGCAAAGAAAATTCCTAACCTGTTGGCAAAGAACATAACGCAAATATGAAATGAAAAATCATATCTTAAGTGATCAACTCAACAAACTTTCAATCTATTTTTGATGCTTACATCATTGTTCAAATGATTCTTCTTTTTTCTTTTTGTTTTGGCTACACGATTCACAGAGTTGAAATAGTGTGACTGCTGGTTATTTGGGATTTCATGGAATGGCCTAAATCTGGACATTACCAGCATTGAAATATCAACTGACAAAATCCAAAGAAACCAATTTTCGCAACTTTCCATAATTAACAAAAACCCAACATAAAACTGAAACTCAAAATGAAGGGATGAGGTCATTACGGATCTTTCTATCTATCTATCTATCCATCTGTTTCTTCCTCAACAAGCTTATTCTTCAACACACACTACATCAAGCAATTTCTTAGATTCTTCATTCACCTCGACATTCTCCATCGTTAACCGGCAACGAAACGATGGACTAGTCTTACCAGCAGCTGTATACGTCCGTATCAAAGACTCAAATACCTCTGCTTCTAATTCATCCTCATCCTTCTTTAGATTCTCAATAAACACTTCTGCACCATCAACATCTAGGTTCTGCTCGAAATGAGACATCAGGATCTGAACCACCTCCCTGGATGAAGTCCACTTGCTTCCATCCCCTCGGCCCTGTTGAATTGCATTGGTAACACAGATAACAGCAGAATTCATGTCCCCTTTCTTCAAATGATAATCGAGGAAAATCTCCCAAGTCCTGACATTAGCCTTCGCTCCGTTCCTCCTTGCTAGTTCCTTGAGTTCCTCAGCTTTCTCCAGATTACCTTCTTTCACATAAGCTCCAATTAGGACATTTGCGATGTGGATATCATAAGTTGGATTCCCAGATAGCCATCCCCGGAAAGTTTTTTCAGCACCAGGTAAATCTTTCAAGTCGACCAAAACCTGAATCATATTCAGATAACTAACACTTGGTGTTTTTCGGAACGCTAGCCTCAAAGAGCGCCAAACTCGGTAAACTTCCAGCAGATTTCCAACGCGCCCATACAATGTGATGAGGAACTTATAAGCACTTAAGACTTTTGTCGCTTCTCTTCTCGAGCTCCAGCATTAACATAGATGGTTGCTAAATTACTATAATTGGTCCAGTCTCCAATTACTTTTCCATCCCTTTTCATTTCTTCAAAAACCCTCTCAACCCCAGATATATCATTGATAGCTGCTCGGGCCCTCATCCAGACATTATACGTGTATGAATCTGGAGTTAAATCACTGGACTTCATTTCTTGTATGACTGCTGGGACCTTTTCAGGATCTCAAGTTTTTGGATAAAAGGTCATTAGGCTGTTGTAAGCCATGGAACTTGTATTAAACTTCAATTCCTTCATCTTTTCCATGAGGCCTTCTGCTTTTTGTGTCATCAGCTCCTTACAATAACAATTGAGAAGAGCACCATAACAAATATGATTCTTTGAAGCTTCAGGAAGATCCACAAAGTAAGTTTCAGCAGCAGTGATCCCTTTGGATTTAGCTATGATATCAAGGTGGATAGCTTGGTCACTGACTGTCATACCCATACCCCTTTTAACCATAGCTTCTGAAAGCTGAACAAGAACCAAAAACTTAATACCCAACAGGCTATAGAGACTCCAAGCAAGACGTTCGATGAGACATCAATAGCACGAAACCTAAACCTCATGGTAAGCTCAACTCTAAACAAGTATAATAAATATACACATCTTAAGCCTCAAACATTCCCCAGATCCAACTAAAAGTTAATGTTCTACATTATATTCAGTAATCACTAGTATTTCGTGTTTTCTACAGTTCTCTCTATACACATCTACACCGATATTAGATTCATCCACGCCTTGTTTTCCACTTACACAATACTATAACTTCAATAGAGTTACGCGACACCATATCATTGCAGATAACACCCTAAATCTAAACATCTTATATGTATTTCTCCCTAAATGTACACATTTTTCAGATCATCATGATTCTAAATGTTTAAACCCTCTGCAATGCAACATCTAATAGATAAACAAACCCCATTCTCGTCCCCCTTAATTCATAAACCCAAGGCCGAAAAACATTCTAAATCTAATAAATAGCAAACCCAAATTCACATTTTCCTGCTGAGGAAATCTTACAAATGGAGCAAAAATACTCATTTTAACAGAAAAATAGAAAAACAAAAACAAAAAACTAGGGGTTAAAAGGAATAATAATACCTTGAGAGCAGGGCCATAGAGTTTACGGTGACGAAGTTCTTTGACAGTATTACCAACTTCCCATTTAAAGACTCTTTTTCTAGATTTGAGAAATTGATTCAACTCTGTTCTTACACTACGTTCCTCACTACCTTTTTGAAATAATCCCCTGAATAGTGCTTCTTCTAGGTATTTGTTTGAACGATTTGCTATGTCTTCCATTCTACCAAAGTTAAACTTCGCCATTTCCCTTTTCTCAGTTCTCTATAGATTTCGGAACTATTAGGGCTTTTGATTATGATTTTTCTCTGCTGCAAGTGAGATACTAAGAGATTGTGAATCGGTGAACGAGTTAGTATTTAGAGGTCCACGATTTAGTCCAGTTCTGTTGGGCCTTGAAGACAATTTTGTCGGCTGAGCAAAGGCTGGGATTCATTAGTTTTGTCCCATCCATATCCAATCCAATGCATGGTTGAATTCGCCGAATTCACATCCACAACCAATCCAACATCCCATTGATTTATATATAATGAAAGTTGTTTTAATGCATATTCAAAAACTTTTAAGGTATACTTAATAAAGACAAATTAGAATCACAAAGTAATAAAACCAATAACCCTTTCCATATTTTGATAATGGTAATAATGCTTTTATTGTTTATATTTTTATAAATATATTTTTTTATTTTTAAATATATATAAAAAAAAAACTTTTAATTATTTAAAAAAAAAAGTTTTTTCAACTTTTATTGAATTTTTTTGTTATTAAAAAAATTAATTTTTTAAAAAAATATTAAACAAATTTATAAAACAATAATAATTTTCTTAAAACTTTTTTAAAAAAAACTTTTAATTTTTTAAATTAATTTTTTCAAGTTTTTTGAACTTTCTTTTAAATTTTTTCTTTTTTTAGAAAAGTTAGAAAATAAAATTTAAAAAAATTAAAAATTTTAAAAAAAAAGTCAAAGAAAAAACTAATAATTTTTTCTTAAGTAAAATAGATAAATTAATTAAAGTTATCTAAGTAATTTAACTAGTTTTAGGATACTCTTATCAATCTATACTAGATTGGGCAATTATCTAATATGTCTTAAAAGTTTTGGAAAAGCTTTAAAACAGTCTTCTATCTAATAGATGGGTGAATAGATGGAAAAGATATGGATAGGTCCAATGGATTTTAAGTTTCATAGTAAAACTGTCTAAAACATGAAAACAAAAGTGGCATGAGTACCGGCTAAGATTTCTGTAATGCATATTCGTCTAGTGTCGACCAAGCTTGTGGAGTAATATCAATATTCGACGTTTGTGCATGTTGTGGTGATAAAAGTCATTACGAGTCATTGATCGAGGACTTGTATCGATTGTGATAAACTAGAATATTTCAGAAAGGGCAGTGTACGATCAGACCACGTTTGGATCTCTACTGATAAAGGTTATTGGGAATTAATCAATCTATTTTATGTATTTCTTATATGTATTTTTGTATTGCCGTATTCAATCTTCATGAATAATCATCCAAAATTCTATACTAGATAATCTCTAAACTGACCTATAACTTTAAAAAATCTAGCAAATATTTTTAACCTGGTGGGTGGAGGTGTTCAGTAAATTTTTAAACCAGCACCTACGTCCAACTAAAAATCAACTAAATGTTAATAAACACGTGTACATTTTTACCACCATATTTGTATTTACTAGTACTTGCTTTTAAGATAATATTATTATTTTCATGGTTTGATAGTTTGTGCGCCTAAAACCGGGAGTTATGAGGAAAACATGGTCAACTTGGGAAAATTGTTATTTTACATCTAGGGCCAAAATAGTCATTTTATAATCAAGATCAAAATGGTCATTTTGGAAACCAGTTAGCCTAGTCATCTAAGCTTCCTCATCCAAGGTTGACACTCAATCTCAACCTTTACATTGCTCCTATGATTGGAAAAATGCTCATCTTGCTCATATGGTTAGACAAGCCACATAAGGTCATATCCTCTTGTTTGTGGGTAAAAACTATTTAAGGGTATTGATGGAAGATTTTTGACAAGGGAAAAAATTATAATATCGCCTCTGCTCAGCTGTAAAGACATAAAATAAATATGTATGTATAAACGTTCTGACCCGAAATCAGAATTATGGACACATACTTCTATCTTATATTCCGCAAGAGAATTGAGAATGTGTATTTATCTCATGGCTACATTAGTCCTATAGATCTTTTATATATGTATGCGCCCGTAAAATTTCAGGGCTTTAATCGGCTAAACCCTCGTTATTTCACGTGTGTCCATGCAAACCATCCGCATTAATCAGAACACGCTGATTATGCGAAATTAAGAACATTTGGAGTGAACTTTTATGTTATTCCTGAATAAAGATGCTAACTAGATCCATATCATCTAAATGCAGAGTAGTATCAAACATCGTCTCAAGTCGCAAACTTCCACAACTGATTTCCTTGAATATTATCTATATGCACTACATAAAGGCCAAGCATAATGTCAACACTAAATCTCATGCAATTGAGAAGCCTAAGCAGGCCATGACCATGGCCACGACACTGGCAAGTGCTAGCGCTAGCAGCACATAAGCCATGGCCACGACACTGGAAAGTGCCAATGCTAGTAAAGCATAGGCCATGGCCACGACACTGGAAAATGATAGCGCTAGCAGCACATGGGCCACAGCCACGCGTTGGCAAGTGCCAACGCTAGCAACGCATAGTCCATGGCCACGCTGCAGCGCCAACACCAGCACTAGCAGGCCATGGCTGCACCACAACCCTAACGCCAGCACTAGCAGGCCATGGCCACTCCCATAGCGCCAGCACCATCACTTCTCTAGCGCTATCAAAGCTATGGCCACGCTTTCAGCGCTAATGCTATCACCTTGCCAGTGCCAGTACCATTGCCTCGTTAGAGTTCATGAGCATCAATACTAACAACATTCAAGCTATTACCATGGTACCAACGTGCGCTATCACCAATACTATCCAAATTACGACCACGGCACCAAATGCGCCAGCGCTAATGTTAGCCAGGCCATGGATACAACCCTAACATGATCTAGCAATACCTCGGCCATGCCAATGACACCTATGTGCGATGTTGTTGCTAAAAAAACTTGCATGTTGGAAACATGCCACGACCATGCTACGTTGGCATAAACTTATTGGTAGTATTACCTTACAACAAAATTCCAATTACTCATGTGCTTTGAGTCTGATAGTCCATGACTCTACTAATTTCTACGAGAAATCAAAACATATTACATGAGAGGATTCTTCATGGGGTATTGGTATGGTGGTTTATAGCAACATGCAACGTGGCAACACCCCGTGATGGGAAAGTTACAAGTAGTGGTGACGGTTATATTGGTTGAAGAGATGATGGAGTAATGGTCTAGAAGTTTCCAGAAACTTCCCAAGCATAACGGGCGTGGCTATACCATTACCTCCACAATCTTCATCTCTCCACCCACTCACTACCTCCACTACTTACGAGGAAAAAAGTGTGTTCCTAACTATTATAAATAGACTACTTAGTCTATTCAGATGGACATGAGAAGCTTATCATTATCACAAGCTCCGTTATTCTCCATAGTTCAACATCCTTTACACTCAATTCATCTCCACTGATTTCCTCAAATTTCTCTGTTTTCCTCTCCTAAGATCAACCCATCTTCTCTCTTTGTAACTGAAGCAAAACGTAAACATCTTCTTGGTTTGGACTCGTTTTGTACGATTTTGATCCTCAAACCTAAATAGAATACTTCTATAGTACATTGTTTACCCTAGAACCAAATTTTAGGTATAAAAATTAGCGACCACAGTTGGAGATCATTCTCTAGGTCACAAAAGTTAGTTCTCTCGTTGGTCAAGATAGTTGGCCTTAGATCGGATTCAACTGCTACCAATTCCAACATTTCCCATGTCAATATCAATGATGATGCGCACAACCTTTCCCCGACAATTAATGGCACCACCAACCCGAGCCTCACCAATGGTACCACCGAAGAAGTTGAAACCCCAATCACCCTGGATGAGTTAACGCGAAGAAAAGAGTCTTAAGAAAGAATTCTAGCAAAACTTGAGGACGTGGTAGACGCTCTATTCTCTTCCCTTGTCAAGTTAATAGAAAAAGTAGGGTGTCATAGTGCTTTTGAACGAGGACCAGAATCTACAGAACCAAGGATAAACTTCTCGACTGGTGCTTCCCCATGTCATCATATTGGGAGTTTCACCACTACTGAAAAATCGGTGGACCAGGAAGCCATAATTATAATTGAGAACTTGTGCGAGCTCCTCCACTTTACCAAGAATCAACGTGTCGACACCTTTGCTTCTCTTAACCGAATAGACGTTAACATGCGCCTAACACCATACTCGATGGAGGCGGAAACAACCATGTTAGATAGTCCAGATATAAACAGCGTCACCTTCACCGAAGAGGACATGATAGCCGAGGAAGGCCACAATCGAGCCATGTATGTCATTTCTCATGTCAAGGAGTTCGTGTTCAAGAGGAACCTTATCGACATAGGAGCGGATGCCAACGTCATTACGGTTGGGACGTTTAAGGCTTCCCAAGTCCCGCAGAACGAGATCATACAACATCCCATTGTGATGAAGGATTTCGAAGATAACGCACTAACTCCTATGGCCATGTTTATTTAAACTTACAAGTTGGTCCCATCGTGTCCAAGGTGAAGTTCCACGTCATTACGAAAGATCCTGAATACTATATGATACTAGGATTCCCATGGCTACATGACAACAAGGCTTTTTCTTCCACCTACCATCAATGCATGAAAGTAGTTCTGAATGGGAAAATCGTGCGCATAACAACATCGCTATCACCCTACACTCAAACATATGATGTTGAGTTCTTCAAACCATAGGATGGCGCAATCAAACCATCCAAAAAAGTCTACAGCATGCCGATACCCGACTGGGCATCGGTAGCAGATGGACCATCAACCCCTTCCATAAAAGTCGGGTCATCTGAAACGAATTCCAACAGAAGATCCTCTGGACGCTGCTATGGGACCTTCACCGCCACAAATCCTTCACCTTCTAAGAGGGAAGGGTGATCTACCTCCGTCGTCGTTGTTAGCAATTAACAAGGGAGGCCCATGGAGAGTCTTCCCTCTCAAAGATATGAAACCACAACAAAGAGCCATATCATGAAGAAGTCCAAGACGCACCACGAAAATTACAGAACAGTACAGATGCTAGGATGACACGTTTGAAACCATCAACCTAGGAACAAAAGAAAATCCACGACTCGTTTCAATCAGATCAGCCTTGTCACCAGAAGAAAAATCGGAGCTTATCAATCTACTCAAAAAATACAAAGATATGTTCGCTTGGACCTATGAAGAGATGCAAGGGTTGGATTACTAACTGGTCACCCATCACTTTCACGTGGCCCATGACGCCAAACTAGTCAAACTACATCCGAGACAGTTAAGCCACGAAGCCATTGAGCAAATTAAGATTAAAATTCAGAAGTTGCTGTCAGCAGGTGGTCGTTTTAGAAAAGTGGTAAAAATAGTTCGTTCGCTGAGACTTGTGAAGATTCGTTTTAAACCTAATTTTGATTTAAACTAGAAAATAAGTAAAAGATTTTAACAATATTGGGAAGAACTGGAACTCAGGATTCCACCAAAATCACTTCTGAATAATTTCTACAATGATTCTTTAACAATTATAGCTCTTTTATTGACTATGTTTCTTTGCCAAAAGTAGATTTCTAAAACATTAACTGTAAATCACAAGCATGGCGCATCAAAAGCTCCTAAGTCCCATCACACACCATCAAACAAAATCACAACTAATTAAGAAAAATTATATATCAATTAAAATCAATGCAAAAGTCATTAAGAATCAAAAATAGTTACCATTCACTCAAGAAATATGGCTTCCTCCATTGTCCCAGTGGTTGGCTTTAGCTAGACATAGATTTCTTAAAAGTTATTAAAATATTAAGGAAAATCATAAACTGTTTTTGAAAAGTAAAACTAAACCCTAGTTTTCTATCTGTGAGAAGTTGTCTCTAAAATTGTATCTAGGCTCCCCTTTATATAGGCTTTGGTAACCTCCTCTTGATCCTTATCCAGTTAGGAAACCTATTCCCATTAAATTCTTCCACCTCCTTTTGATCCTTATCCAATTAGGAGACTTTACCTCATCAAAAACCAACAAAAACCCTAATTTTCACGTCAAAGGCGAGCCCAAAACGCTTCTCTTATTTCTCTTCCCGCGCAAGCCTAATAAAGCCCAACAGATAACAAATCCAAGGTTGTTTCATGGTTTTGCTTATAACTTCTTCATACGAACTCGGGACGACCTTATTCTTTTTGCGTTGGCTTCACCTTTCAATTCTATACAAGATGGCGGGTAGAAATCCTGGAATAGACTGAGTTCCACTGGGTCTTTAGCAATTTTTCCTTGTAGAGCTCAATTTCACTTATTTCAGAGATGTAACCTAATAAAACACATAAACTACAAAAGTAATAATAATACACAGTAATTCACAAAAAATATAGCAAATAAGTATAAGGAAATGATACTTAAAATATATAAATTATGCACTTATCAAATTCCCCCACACTTGCCTTTTGCTAGTCCTCGAGCACAGTATATATCCTAAACTAACCTAAGATAAAATACAACTCCCTTTTGAGGACACGGTTACACTTAACATGTGTAACAAGACTTTAAACCCATAGGTTTCCTTATCGGACGAGTTATAGTCTCGTGAGGGTTTACAAGAGGTATACCCACAAAACCTTTAATCCAAACCCTAGCTACCTGTGAACGATTGAGGGTAAACACTAAACAAGTTATTTAGTTGGCATACTAAATTCTTCGACTATGGGAATCATTACCCTATATGATTACAATTGTTGTACACGAGTTTTTTACTCAAACATACTAAAATTCATATATAAGAAAACAAAGCACTACTCAGAAAGTCGTTCAACCACGATACTCAGAATCTATCAAAGTTCAATCACATGAAAAGATTTAGAAGATGGATATGAAGATGATGAAGTTTGGGCATGTTGACTAAGGTGAACGGTGTTTCCCATATCTGTCTGAAGGTCAGTGCCAGGATGAATCCTAATGGATTGAGATACACTCCCACTTGTCTTAATATTAATATCAATATCAACTCAACTGGTATATACAAGGGTCCCATCGATCGATTTATTAAAAATAAAATAATTATTTATTATTTTCTTAAATATACTGACAACATGATTGGATCAAATGAATCCAAGCACATGCTCCTTATCAGCATCTTATATGATAGTTATCATGGATCCTGCGTTCCACGCTTTCTTAGGCGACAGAGACAGGGAGAACACACAAATATTGCTATCAAAGTGTCAATACTCAATATTTTTTTTAATATTCTAAATAATGGGGATTGATCTCAAACACTCTACTCCATCCTGGCGGCGATAACAATTCGATACTGGTGCCCCACCAAATCATTTAGAGAAACACAAAAATTATAAAAATAAATATAGAAAGTTATATGGTCGAGATAAACTCTGAGATATGGTGACGACTATCATGTTATTTCTAACACCTGAACTCTGTCCTTTTATGAATAGACCATTTAACTGGGAACACAAATTCCTATAAAAATAGCTAAGATTCCATCTACCTAGAATGGTTAGTGTCATCCTGAATTGTTCACAAGTTTCTAGACTTTGGAGTTTCATATTTCACTAAAAGTTTCTCCCTTACCCCCAAACTTAAATCTAACATTGTCCTCAATGTTCTAAAGATGAATGATTAAATACATGAACAAGGAGAAACTGTTACCAATCGAAGGAAAGGAGTTAAGGAAAGATATTGCCGTGTCGCATGAGCATGAGTTACCTCCCAAGAAGTGCTAAGTTTATAGTCTTCAGCTAGACTAAGAAAGAATTAGTCACCTCATAGAATCATATACCAATAGTCGGAACAACTGTGGGTCATCTGAATCAAATAGTGTTATCACAAATAAAAGGAAACTGCAACAGGCCAAAAAAATGAACAAACCGAGCACACCCTTATGTAGTTTTCTGTTTAAGACAACTACTTTTAGCTGTAATTCAGGTTCAGGCTCTACAAAAGGATCTAGATAAAATATTTTCATGTGATAGATTTCCTCGTAGGCAGGATCAACAAGATCAGGTTGTAAAGTCTGGAAAAACTCAACAAAGAACTTAGAAGCACATAATAATAACCTGAATAATTGTGGATCCTCAAAATCAATCAGATTTGACCCACACCGTTGACTACAATGAAGGCGGTCATTCTTAAGAAAATATGTCAATTCTAATTTACTAAAGTAATTAGGCTTAGTCTCAAAACTTAATAAATGACACATTTGAAATTCATACGTTCCCACAATTGGAAGAAACTTTTTTGGTGGGAAAACAAAGTCAATCTTGGTATTATTTCCTAGGTAAACCACATCGACTAGAGGATGGGTTTCTAACAACTGAACTTCTTTCTGGATATCAACAAGCTCAGGAAATATTATTTGAAGATGATCTTGTAAATGGTAGAGGTGCATATATCAAGTCCCAAGTTAGGGACCTTTCTAAGAGTCAAAGGTACATGGAGAATGATAGTCACCCCCAAACTCAGAGTTTTCAGTGTCTTTGGATAAACTAGTCACAATTTCCCTAATTCCTAGATCGTCAGATTCCCGAAAATGGTCAATTGCTTCTTCTAGGTTACAATCAGGTGGTGCATCCTCACTCATATTTAAAATCTCTACGAGTCTATCTTTGTTACTGATGTGATTTTATATAGTGGTAAAAAGAGGTTCGTTTCTCGAACTTGTGAAGGTAATGATTTTAGAAAATATAGGACTTAATATAAACTAATAAAAATCAGGAAAATAAACTAGATATGATTTTTAAAAAATATGGAGAAAACTAGGAATCAAGATTCAGTTATTTCTAACAATTTATGTGATTAATCATGTAATTCTTTTTAACAATTTAATTCAAGTTTGCCAAAAATATGTTTTCTAAAAGAATAATTGTAAATCCTAAGCATGGGACATCAAGAGTAATTAACTAAGCATGACCCATCAAAAGAGAACACAACTATTTAATAAAAACCATTTTTTTTCTAATTTAAATCCATGCAAATAATAATAAAAGAATTATAATTAATTAATTAAAAATAGACTTACCACATAAAATTGAGAGAAAAACCTCCTCCATCATCCCAGTAAATAGACTTAGCCCATGGTGAAGAAAACTTGCTCAAAAGATCTTTTCATTGCTCAAAATATTGATTACAAGGTTGAATAACGGTGTAACAGCTGAACAGACGCGTTTATAAGTGTTACAGAACAAGGTTCAGCCGTTACAGAAGGCTAAGGCAATTGAAAAGGGAAAGGAAACTCAAAACTATAGGCAACAGAACAGCAACACTTTTAGGTGTTGCTGTGTCTTCTTCTTCGGCAGCGATGGGATGAAGAACACGGTCACCGGCGGTGACCGGTGCAGCAGCAGTTGGCCGGATCCCGACCACAATTCCGGCGACTCCGAAACTTCAATTCTAAGCTATTCTCCCCGTTCTTCTTGGCTTCTCTTGGTATATATAGGCTCTAGGGATCCTTGTGAGTCTTCTAAACCTAATAGAACTCTTTAAAACACATCCAAATCTCCCCAAATCCGAGTTTGGCCGGAAAAAGGGAGTTATACTTTGATTCGGATTTGGGAAGATTTGGATGTGTTTAATCTTGTATAGACCTCTAGTATATTGTGTATCAATTTGGGACGAAAATATACAAGTTTTATCATGAATCAAAGTTCACAGTTGAGTACAGCCGATTCCGTCCGATGAGTTGACTCGCCGATCCAGCCGAGTTGACCCGCTGGGTTGACCCGATCCAGCTCAGCCCGATCCAAGGGTGCCCCAATCCAAAGTGTGGGTATCTTGATCCATTTTTAAGCCAATTTTTCCACAAATCTTTATTCTTCTAATGTACCTACAAAAGCATAAAAACACGTAATAGACACAAAATTGAATACTAACTCACTAGAAATTAAGGTGTAATTTAGACACTAAAATGTGTCTATCAGTTATCTAAGATTATTGTTTCTAAATCGCTGGACTCTAAAATAGTATACTCAGGATAAACCCGTTACTCTAAACCATTATCTGCTTCAAAATAAGAAAATTATACATCATCTAAAAAAGTGGTATCTCTAGTCAAATCCTCTTCCTTTTGAATATGTGAATAATCATTAAAATTATTTGGATTTGAACCACAATTAACATTATTATCATAAAAATCAAACCCAGAGTGGGCTAGGCATTTCTCTAATGGATCTTCTAACAAAGTGTTTGGTAATGACTCTTGAACTAATGTTCCTATCATGTTCACCTCTTCAATGCCCGTGTCATCTAGTTCAGGTGGTTGGTTACTAAAATTGAAAATATTCAGCTCAATAGTCATATTACCAAAAAATAAGTTCATAATACCATTTCGACAATTAATGATCGCATTAGATGTAGCTAAAAACGGGCGACCGAATATCACATGTATATGATTCTCTGGGTCAGGGATAGGTTGGGTATCAAGGAAAACAAAATTCACTGGATAAATAAACTTATCGACCTTAATAAGAACATCCTCTATGACACGACGAGGAATTTTCACAGATCTATCAACTAATTGCAGTGTTATCTGAGTAGGTTTCAAATCACCAAGTCCGAGCTGGAGGTACACATGGTACAGAAGTAAGTTCGCACAGGCTCGTAAGTCAAGTAACGATTTCTCAACACGACAATTACCTATTGTGCAAGAAATGGTTAGGGACCCTGGGTCTTTATACTTAGGAGTTGTATTGTTCTAGATAATTAAACTTACATGAATAACTAAAAAGGTTTTCTTTGGTACACTAAGCTTTCGCTTTCCTGTACACATATCCTTAAGGAACTTGGCATAAGTAGGAATCTGTCTAATTGCATCTAATAATGGAAGGTTGATAGTGACTTGCTTAAAAACCTCCAATATGTCGTTAAAATTGGATTCCTTCTTTGTTGGTGCTAACAGTTGTGGGAACGGGGCCCTGGCATAAAATCTGGCTTATAAGAAACTGCATTGGGCTCTTTAGAGACTTCATCAGTCTCTTCAGCTACTGGCTCAGAAGGGTGAACTACAGTATGTTCACTATCAAGCATGGTTACCTTGTTGTATACCACTTTACCCTTCCTAAGGGTTCTAATTGCGTTCACATGATTTGATGATTTCTCACCAGAAGCTACTTCATGAATTCCTCTAGGATTGGGTTGGTTCTGACTAGGAAACTTACCTTTTTCTCTTTCTCTCTCCGCGATTTGACCAACCTGGGTTTCTAAATTGGAAATATCACGACTGTTAGCCTGAACAATCTTTGATTTTCTTGTAAACTTTGGTTGACTGACTGCCGAAAATCTTTAGTGTCCTGAGTTAATAAGGCGAGAGACTCTGTTAAACTCATGATCGTCTTATCTATCGGATTCTAAAATTGTATCGGTTCTGAAGGATTCTTAGTATATCCAAAAACTGTGGGAACCTTAGAATTACTAGAATGACCTTGACTATGGCCCTTAGACCAAGAAAAGTTAGGATGGTTTCTCCAACCAGGGTTATAGGTTTCTGAATAAGGGTCAAACTTCTGATGGTTATCAAATCTAGTGTTATTATAAAGAGCATGGGCGTACTCTTCAATAGTTTGTCGTTTCTAAAATGACTTGGGCTCAATTCCATAACTAGATTGACTCATTTATAAAGCTTCTAACCTTTTTCATATAGCTGTTATTTTAGCATCTGATTCAAAAGATCCTTCTACCCTATTGACATTTCCTCTACTTAGAAGAATTTTTTTCTGGGTTTTTTCGGCGATTCAATTCCCTACTATTTTAGCATCTGATTCAATTCCCTACTATTTTCCCATTGCTGGGTTTTTTTCGGCGATTTCATTCAAAAATGTCATCGCACCATCGACAGTTTTATTTTCAAACCCACATGTGCATAACGATTCAACCATGGTTGTTGTCGAATAATCTAAACCCTCATAAAGGATCTTAACTAGCTTTATTTTTTCTAAACCATGATGAGGACATTGTGAAAATAAGTCATTGAACCTTTCCAAATACCTATATAAAGATTCCTCCTCTTGTTGAGCAAATGTGCAAATCTGCTGCCTAATAGATGATGTTTTGTTCCTAGGGAAAAACTTCTGGAGAATGGCGGATGTAAGTTGTTCATAGGGTTCAATAGACTCAGAAGTCAAACTATATAGCCAAGATTTGGCTTTGTCTCTTAGTGAAAAAGGAAACAATCTAAGTTTCAATGCTTCATCATCTAGGTCCTTAATCCTGATGGTACTACGTATTTCCTCAAAATCCCTAACATGGAAATAGGGGTTTTTATTTTCTTTTCCTAAGAAGATTGGGAGCATCTGTATGGTCCCAGGTTTTAACTCATAGTTTGCTTTAGTTTCAGCTAACTTGATACATGATAGACGAGAAATCCTAGTTGGGTTCAACAAAGTTTTTAAAGTTGCCATTGCTGGCGCTATCAAAGGACTAGGAGTAACTTCTTCACACAGTTTCAAGTTCTCAAAATTGAAATTTCCAAAAACAGGGCCCTCAAAAGAAGAGTCTTCGAGGTCCTCGTTTTCAGGGACATAACTACTAGGTTTGTCACTAATCAAACGACCTAGAGTGTCTCTTTTCCAAGCTCGCTCGGTGATGATTTCGAGCGGTCTTGGCATACACTAAAAAAAAACTAAAATTAAATCCTAATTGGAAGGGAATTCTAAACAATCACAAGAAAGGATGACTCAACCAAATAAAACTTATTGAATCTAGCAAACAAAAAGCATGATGGCTCCACTTAGATTGTTTCTAGACCAGCTTATATTCTTTCAAAGGGAAACTAGTTACAGTTTTAGCAAACCTCTTAGAACGATCCAAATTAGATTAAGTCGAATAGAAATAGGATAAGCTCTAAGGAGCTTTGATAACCCTGTCTGTTTGGCAACATTTCCTTTGGTTACAAGGCGGCTCGAATCTACTTAAAATAATCTTCCTGAACTTTGAGTTAGGATAACACAGTAACCAATACAGTCCTTTTAAATGACTTTCCAATAAGCTCGTTAACCTATCGGTCTCTTTCTAGTCAAATTTTAAGGCTTAGGTTCGCGTTTGGTAACGTGTTCCTAAAGCGGGCAAGAAGAAAACGGTGATAAAATCCGAGTCCTTATCTTGTACTCACTTCTTGCCCTTTACTAGAAAAGTAAATCTGTATTTAGGTCCTCAGCATATATTCACACGAAGGAGTCCAAAAAACTCACTGACAGGGGATTCGTTGGTGGTTAGAGTCTTACCTTCCGTACCAGACGGGCAATGAACCGTTGAAGTCCACTCAGGCCACCGACTCCTATGTCAGTGTACGAACCCGAGGGGCTGAGACAATATCGTAATTGTCATCCTTCCATGTTGAAGTTTATATTCAATAATACCCTTTTGTAGGGTTTTAAAAAAATAATAAAGTCCAAAGAAAAAGTCCAAAAATAAAAGAAAAAAATACAAAAATAATAAAGGATTTCCTAATACAATTTTCTCAAAATAAAAATAAATAAAACCCTAAAAAAATTAACTAAAGAAAAAATTATTGTCTTTTTTTTCCGTTCTTTTCGATTTATCTTTAACTCCAAGTCTTTAATCAATCAATATAATCTTTGGCTCCAATTTCTTTTTGATCCAAAACCTGTAATACAAACAAAATTACCCAAAAACGTAAAATAGAACAAATAAAAATAAAAATCTAATTAAACTAACTAACCTAAAAAAAACTAAAAACAAATCTAAAAACAAGTCCCCGGCAGCGGCGCCAAAAACTTGATCGTTTTAGAAAAGTGGTAAAAATAGTTCGTTCGCTGAGACTTGTGAAGATTCGTTTTAAACCTAATTTGATTTAAACTAGAAAATAAGTAAAAGATTTTAACAATATTGGGAAGAACTGGAACTCAGGATTCCACCAAAATCACTTCTGAATAATTTCTACAATGATTCTTTAACAATTATAGCTCTTTTATTGACTATGTTTCTTTGCCAAAAGTAGATTTCTAAAACATTAACTGTAAATCACAAGCATGGCGCATCAAAAGCTCTTAAGTCCCATCACACACCATCAAACAAAATCACAACTAATTAAGAAAAATTATATATCAATGAAAATCAATGCAAAAGTCATTAAGAATCAAAAATAGTTATCATTCACTCATGAAATATGGCTTCCTCCATTGTCCCAGTGGTTGGCTTTAGCTAGACATAGATTTCTTAAAAGTTATTAAAATATTAAAGAAAATCATAAACTGTTTTTGAAAAGTAAAACTAAACCCTAATTTTCTATCTGTGAGAAGTTGTCTCTAAAATTGTATCTAGGCTCCCCTTTATATAGGCTTTGGTAACCTCCTCTTGATCCTTATCCAGTTAGGAAACCTATTCCCATTAAAATCTTCCACCTCCTTTTGATCCTTATCCAATTAAGAGACTTTACCTCCTCAAAAACCAACAAAAACCCTAATTTTCACGTCAAAGGCGAGCCCAAAACGCTTCTCTTATTTCTCTTCCCGCGCAAGCCTAATAAGGCCCAACAGATAACAAATCCAAGTTGGTTTCATGGTTTTGCTTATAACTTCTTCATACGAACTCGGGATGACCTTATTCTTTTTGAGTTGGCTTCACCTTTCAATTCTCTACAAGATGGCGGGTAGAAATCCTGGAATAGACTGAGTTCCACTGGGTTTTTAGCAATTTTTCCTTTAAAGCTCAAGTTCACTTATTTAAAAGATGTAACAAATAAATCACATAAACTCCAAAAGTAATAATAATACACAGTAATTCATAAAAAATCTAGCAAATAAGTATCAGGAAATGATACTTAAAATATGTAAATTATGCTTTTATCAGCAGGCTTCATCAAGCCTATCCAATACCCCACATGGTTGGCTAACGTTGTCCCCGTCAAGAAAAAGAATGGTCAAATAAGATGATGTGTGGACTTCAAGAACCTAAACAAGTCCTGCCGCAAGGATGAATTTCTTCTCCCGAACATCGACAGGCTTGTGGATGCCATTGGACATGGTATGTTTTAGTTCATGGATGGCTATAGAGGCTACAATCAAATAAAGATGTATGAGTACGATACTGAGAAAACTGCGTTTCGAACCCCTATCGAGAATTTCTATTACACGGAGATGCCTTTCGGATTGAAAATGCTGGTGCTACTTACCAAAGGGCCATGACAACAATCTTTCATGACATGATGCACAAGCAAGTAGAAGACTATGTCAACGACGTGGTTGTAAAATCCAAAACCAGATCATCCCACGTGGACGTCCTACGTCAAGTATTCAAGAGATGCCGAGAATACCATTTGAAGATTAATCCTCTAAAATGCGCTTTTGGTGTTTCATCGGAAAAGTTTCTTGGATTTCATGTAACAACAAAGGGGATCAAAGTGTACGCCGACCAAAACACAGGCTATCATTACCATGCCACTATTGCGCACTGCAAGGGAACTTAAAAGATTCATGGGAAAGGTATCATATATTCGACGTTTTATTCCCGGGCTAACTGAGTTTGTTGCTTCATTTAAACCCATATTAAAGAAATAGGCGAGTTTTGTCTGGTCATCTACACAACAAGAGGCATTCCACCAGGTTCAACAACTACTGTTATCACCCGTTGTTATGAAGTCTCTAACTCCGGACAAACTATTACTCCTCTATACATCCTTCAGCGAAGTTTCCATATGAGCCCTATTGGGCAGAAAGACGATATGGGGACTGAATGTCCCATCTACTACCTCAGCCTTACGCTAAGAGATGTAGGGCTAAGATATCCCAAGGTTGAAATAGCCTGTTTATCCTCTGCGCATGCCATTAATAAGTTTCGGTATTATCTACTGGAAAATAAGGTAGTGTTGATGGATAAGGATGAACCTATAAAATTTCTACTGTCGAAACCGGTTTTCATAGGACAAACGAAGAAATAGTTGCTACAGATGTCAGAGTTTGACATATCATGTGTATCCCCAAAAGAAGTAAAGGGACAAGCGGTCGCAGAAATGCTTGCGGATTTCCAGGGGAAGATGACACTACAACACATGAAGATGTACCCGGAGAATTCCCAGACATCTCACTTGTTGAAGAAGAAGCCTGGTTATTATACTTCGACGACTCCGATACCCATAACAACAAGACTGGGGGAGCATGTATTGTGCTAGTCTCTCCACTGGCAAAGTTTTCTCGTATTTATTCAAGCTGGACTACAAGTGAACCAACAATTCCGCCGAGTATGAAGCCTTCCTACTGGAGTTGTCGCTAGATGTTTTAGGCTGAAAACAAATATACTGTAAAACGGAACTTTCAGGTGGGTTCGAGAGCTTAAAATCAAACAGAACGAGCCTAAATCGAGAAATGGTTATTCACGTCCTGCTTCAATCACAAAGGTGGAGAAAATTGAGGTAGGTCTTAGGGGAGGGAAGCAAAGAAGGTTGAGAAATATTAGTGTGATAGGTAGTGTGTGAAGAAGAAATGATTCTCTTAGAGGAATCGTTATTTATGTAGGTTTTGGTTTCTTCAAACTGATTGCATGGTTGTCTCGTTCTGTCTTGTTTCGAATAGATAAAAATCATTTATTTATAGTTTGAAGAGGAAAACACGGATTTTCTCATAAGATGTGGAAGTTAGGAAGAGATGGAGAAGTGATGATTGTGGAGATTGTAGTGGGGTGGTGCCCAGTAGGGAAGACCTGTCTGACCACTACTCCTCATCCTCCCAAATGCTCTATAACCGCCCACTTCTTGTTACCTTCTTATTCATGGGGGTTGCGTCATAACCCACGATACCGTAGACTGCCAGATCAATATCCTAATGACAATCCCCCCCATGTTGTATTTGATATCTTGTGGAAATAGTGGAGTCATAAGCCACTATGGTTTTGATTAAGTTAAGTCAAGTCAAATGACTTGCTAAGTTAGTGAGACATATGGTGTGACTCACTGGATTAATAGTCAGATTGATCAGTGTCGAATCTGGGAAGTCCAGTGGCCATGTACTTTTTTGAAAGTAGTGTGGCATATTAATGGCTAATTATTAGCTCAGAAGTGACTTATTGTAAGTCTGAGTGACATTTAAGGCCAAATGTTGTAGAGGGATCCTTGAGCAAGGAGACCCACTGGAATTCATATAAGACTCAATGTTATACCTATATTGAGAACAAAGGCGTATTTCTGAGGAAAGTAGCTAGCAAAGCCAACACTAGCTACTTAGCACAAATAAGAAGGTCATAACTCTTTTAATGTAAAAGGCTAATGTGCTAACGTCTCAGGAATGAGACCAATATACACAACCTCTAGTAAATATTAATTGTACTATGGCCAGGAGATTCGTATCAAGAAGGTTTGAAGTTAGCACTTCAATTGTATAGTTAGCAGTGAGGTTTTAGTATTAATGTACTTGTGGATAAGTCGCTAAATATGGATGTGTTAGGCCAAGAGGCGTACTAGCCATGGAAGTTATCCAGGGACGTGCTAGGCATGATTAGAGACGCATAAGAGTCCAAGGATGATGGAGTTGGTAGCGATGTATAGGATCTAGGGAAGCATAGGCCTTGTGACCCATTGGCCTGGAGAAGCGCTAGCTTGGAGACTCATTGGCCTGGAGGAGCTCTAGATTGGAGACGCATTGTCCTGGGACTACGTCCTTGGACGCGCTGGCTAACAAGGGACGCGGAGGATCTATGGCGCATATGAGTTAGGGGCGTACATGAGCTAGGGCTAGGAACGTACAAGGAATCAAGGGCGCCAAGGTTGTGTCCAAGGACGCCAAGGAGTTTAGGGGCACCAAGGAGGCTGTTTTAGCCTTGGATACGCTAGAGAGGCTAGCGACCATCGGAGCCAAGGACGTCAAGGAGAAAGCAAAGGCGCCATGGAGAAGCCAAGAGCTTGATGGAGCTAGGTAAGGGCGCTTCGGAGCTAGAAATGACGTCTTGAAGCTAGCAAGGGCGTCATGGAACTAGGGACGCAACTTTGGAGGTGCATATGCCTTGTGGCGCACTTGGCCACTAGGGTTAGCGCATTTGCGCTTAGATTAGGGTTAGCACTTTGGTGCTAGTATTTAGGTGCCAAGGTGGAAATACGTTGGCTAAGGCTTTAATAGGCTAAAATGTGCTAGCTAAGACCATTTTTGATTAGTTAGCACTTCCCAGGTGCAAAGTTTCAGTGCCAGCAAAATTAGCACTTTTGGAGCTATTGTGGCTTACTGGTGCCAATGCAGTGCTAAGCCAAGTAGCTAATGCTATCTTGGCACTAATACAAGAAAAGGCTAGGGTTAGACTAGCTGAGAGGTTCAATGCCCCTTTTATGGCATTGCTTCTCAGTTGTGGCGCATCCAAGAGGAGTAGCGCACTATTTATAGCTTATATTTAAGCAAAGTGGTAAAGTAGCATATCTTAAGCTCATAAGAGCAATTTGAGGAGCATTTGTTGCGAATGAAGCGTTAAGTTAAAGTGTTCTTTTGGGGTTTAAGCATTAGCTATTCCTGAATTTGGTAGATATTACCAGAACATTAATGCTCACTCGAGACAAGTTCAAGGAATTCAACCGTGGAATTTTATGTGACTTGAGACTAGTACGATATGGTATAAATATTGTGAGTATTAAGGAGGCTACGAGGCCAGTTTAGATCGTTAGTAGTTGTTCAGAGAAGACTCAAGTTTGTTCTACACTAGTGGGAAACCCATCTAGGAGCTTAAGACTCATTATGTAGAGATTATAGACTACATTGTTAGCATGGAATGCCTGTAGCCTTTTGTAGAGACTGTATCCTCAATTCTCCTGCGGAATTAAGGAGGAATACAATATTTTGTGTTTTGAAGTGAAGTCAGAAGTATGCGCACGAGTATGTGCGGATATTTCTATGTTCCTGTAACGAGGCAGAAGGGCAATTTTATAATTTTAACCCTTGTCAAAGACTCACCATCTACACTAGCCAAGCAAGATGGAGCTACACGTCTTAAAATAAGAGGAGACTCAAAATTACTAGTGACCAGATAAATGGTATATATTTTCTCAAGGAAGCAACCCTAGCCCCGTATAGGGATGAATCACATAAGCTCTTAACTCACTTCGCCGAGGCAATGGTTATACACACGACGTGTGCCAACAACAGATACGATGACTGCTTGGCAACTCTATCCTAAAAACATCAGTTCGAAGACTCGGAAAAGACCATCACTATAATGATGTACCATGCCTTCAACCTGGATGGACAAGCCTGATGAAAAACCAGCCAACGACTGGAGGACACCTATCATCCAAGAGCTCAGTAACTCACATAGCCAAGGAAAGGTCAGTATTAAAGATTTAGATAATTTTTTCCTACTTCATGGAATATTATATCATAGAAACTCAGATGGATCTCTTTCGAGATGTCTGGAAGATGATGAAGTACAAGGGAAACTTAATCGAGTACACCGTGAGATGTGTGGTCAGACACTAATCGTAACCCCAAATAGACGTCTCCAACGTCTTGGGTATCATTGACCCACCATAGAGGCCCGATCCCGATCGTTATAGGGGTATTGCTTTAATTGTCAGATCCCACCACAACGGTCAGAGATACTGACTATACACCATGTTGGGGACTGGCGTTACCCACATATCAAAAATCTCTGAGATAATGTCCTACCTTAATAAAAGCGGGAAGCAGCACGCTTGATCTGAAAAAGCCAAGAGATTTGTCTTTTACGAAGGAATACTCTACCGGAAGAGCTTTGGTGGAGATTTGTTACGATGTTTGGCAGAAGAGGGTATTCAGACTATCCTGAAATAAATACACGAAGGGGAGCACCAGGGCAAGAGAAAATTATTTCTCCAAGTCTATGATAAATTAGTACTGGCCGACCATGGAGGACGATGCAACTTCATTTGTTCAGAAATATCACCAGTGTTAAATTCACGACAACCTCATTCACACACCTTGCCTTCCTCTTCACTCGGTAAGCAACCCTTGGCCATTCTATAGTTGAGGAATGGATCACATCGGTAAAATCAATACATCCTCGTCAAAGCAACATGAGTACATACTCATTTCCATGGAAGGCTTCACCAAATGGGTTGAATTCGTACCTCTCAGAAGTACAACCGGAACAACCATAACAGCCTTCATCAAAGATTATATTATATGCAAATTCGGGATACCAAAGCACATCATAACGGAAAATGGTACTCCATACGCAAATAAATGCGTTCGAGAGTTATTCGAGGCTATGGCCCACACCATACTACCCCCAAGGGAATGGGCAAGCCGAAAGCACCAACAAGACCCTCATCAGAATTCTAAATCGTATTGTTTATGACTATCCAAAAACATGGCTCGAAAAATTGCCTATGGCATTGTGGGCATACAGAACTTCTCCAAGGAGTTCTACATGGACCTCACTGTATTCTCTCGTATATGGGGCCGATGCAATCCTACCTGCAGAGATTAAAGTCCTATCATCCACGATCGCAGCAGCAAGTGGGGTCTGTTGGAACGAGTCTGAAATACCCAACTCTCGAGTAGCATATTTAGATGTACTTGAATCCAGACAAGCCAAAGCAGAAAAATATGCATAGACTTATCAACGTAGAATCTCCAAGGCATACGAAAAAACAATACAACCACGGGTGTTTCAGGTAGGGGATCTAGTACTTAAAAAATCTAAACATATTTAATAAGATATGTCTACTCCAAAATTTTCTCCAAAATGAGAAGGTCCTTATGTAGTCTCCAAGGCCATACCAAGCGGGTATTACAAGATCGTCAATATGAATGGAGGACCCGTAGGGACAGTTATTGATGGTAAATGGCTCAAGGCATATTACGCCTAAAACACTTTCACCTCTCACATCACAAGTTCAATATAACTTCAAAATATATATGAGATTTCAAATTCAAAACCCACTACATCCCTCCAAATCATCAGAAACATTCTTTATTCAAACTACTCAAAACTCAAAAAAAAATAAAAAAAAAATTCTCACTACCCATATTATAGCCTAGAAAATATCTCTAAGTACAGGGAAATTATGGTTGTACAATCTTCTCAACCTCTCCTCGTATCTCTCCGAACGAGCCTGCAGATCTCGAGCCATTTCCTCAATCCTGGTTGATTCTTCCTTCAAGGTTTTCTCCTCTGCCAAAGCTTCCAGATGATCCTCTCTGACATTATCCAAATTCTAATGTAACCAGTTTATGTTTAAACGGAGACCCTCATAAGTAGTCAATATATCGTCCCATTCCTGGATTTTTGGGTCTGTAACATTATACAGAGATATGTTATCCATCTCGGCAATAACAGGTAAGAGTCATACGACGGCTATTAAAAGTATGGTGGAATAACTGTTCATTAGCTCTATTGTAGCAATGTGTTCGTACTTCTCTCATATCTTTGTGTAAAGATCCACATGACACTTCGGCACAACAAATACGACCACTACTTCATACTTCCGAGATAAGGATTTCATCTCGCACTCAATAAAGAGCCTGACGATAGGGTAATCATGAACAGGAAGACTCAAGTCATCGTCTGCGAGAGAAGCCATGGGATTAGGAGGAGTCTTATGACCATAATCAATATTTTCTCCACCATTCACTGGTTTGGGATCTCTATCTCCTGTTATAACCAAACGAGCATGCATATGTTAAAAGAAAAAGGAAAGGGCAGTCCCAGAAGGGAAGAGAAGTCTGCTTACTATTGCTCTAAGACTCCTGGTCTTCACACACCGATGTGGTATCTTCTTGACCCGAGAAACCAAAAAAAATAATCAAATCATTTTCAAACTTTCATCATGATGATCATACACATATGAAAGGCTTGGGAATAGAGAGAAGCTCACCGGACTTATGATATAATTGGTACGCTCGACGAAGGAGTTGTCCTGGTTTGAACCACTGTTATTATCAGACATGCTGCGGTGACAAAATGATGTTATTCTAAAACTATGAAGAAGAATAAAAGTAAATATGGTTAAGATTATACGCTTATTTAAATAGACAAAGGTGAGAAACCCTAAAATTCAAATATGCAGAATTCTCTTTTCAACTAAAGTTTATCCCGAGGAGAGTGGATCTGAGCATGACCACTGACTAAAATTCTAAGACCGACCGTTGTTAACAAGTTGGAATAAGAAGAGATGACAGACCCCACCAGATGGCCGGAGAAGGCCCTGAGATTTTCAGTTTTTTCGGACAAACCTCACTCATATCCCCAGCATGCCAAGGCTTGTGGTCGTGGCCCCCTCTTTTTGCTTGTACAGAAGATCATACTTGTTCCATCCAACACTGTATGTAGCTGCTACAAAGGACTATTAGTGTCACAGGTCTTCATAAAGTTAATATCACCATCTAGTGCTTACCACGAAACATTACTGTTCCGCACTAATCATGGGACTTAATGTTGATGGTGGATTTTTGACAAGGGAGAGAATTGTAATATCGCATCTGCTCAGCCGCGGAGATATAAAATAAATATGTATGTATAAACGTTCTGTCCTGGAATCAGAATTATGGACACATACTTCTATCTTATATTCCACAAGAGAATTTAGAATGTTTATTCAGCTCATGGATACATTAGTCCTATAGTTCTTTTATATATGTATGCGCCCGTAAATTTTTAGGGATTTACTCGGCTAAACCCTCGTTATTTCATGTGCGTCCATGCAAACCATCCGTATTAATCAGAACACATTGATTATGGGAAATTATGAACATTTGGAGTGAGCTTCTATACCATCCCTGAATGAAGATGTTAATTAGATGCATACCATCTAAATACAGATTCGTATCGAACATCTTCTCAAGTCACAAACTTCCACGACTGAATTCCTTGAATATGTTATGTATGCACTACATAAAAGCCAAGTATAATGCCAACATTAGATCTCATGTGATTGAGAAACCTAAGCAGGCCATGACCATGGCCACGACACTAGCAAGTGCTAGCACTAGCAATACATAAACCATGGCCACGAAACTGGCAAGTGCCAGTGGTAGTAACGCATGGGCCATATCCATTGCACTTGCAAGTGCCAACGCTAGCAGTACATATGTCATGGCCACGGCACTGGAAAGTGCTAGCACTAGCAAGCCATGGCCGCGTCGTAGTCTCAGCGCTAGCAGGCTCATGGTCGCACCACAGCGCTAGCGCTAGCGTAATCACCTCGCCAGCGCCAGCACCATTGCCTCGTTAGCCTGCTTGAGTATTAGTGCTAGCAGCATTCAAGCCATTACCATTGCACCCACATGCGCTAGTACCAATACTATCCAAATTACATCCATGACACCAAATGCGCCAGCGCTAATGTTGGCCAGACCATGGCTACGGCACTAACATGAGCTAGCAACACCTCGGCCATGCCAATGGCACCTATATGCGTTGTTGTTGCTGGAACAACTTGCATGTTAAAAACATGCCACAAACATCCTACGACCATGCTATGTTGGAATAAACTTATTGGTTGTATTACCTTACAACAAAATTCCAATTACTCGTGTGCTTTGAGTCTGGTACTCCATGACTCCATTAATTTCTATGAGAAATAAAAACATGTTACATGTGGGATTCTTCATGGGTATTTGTCTGGTGGTCTATAGCAACATGCGGCACGGAAACACCCCATGATGGGAAAGTTACAAGTAATGGTGACGGTTATAGCGGTTGAAAATATGATGGATTAATGGTCTAGAAGTTTCCAGAAACTTCCCAAGCATAACAGGCGTGATATATTATTACCTCCACAATCTCCATCTCTCCACCCACTCACTACCTCCACTACTTACGAGGAAAGTAGTGTGTTCCTAACCATTATAAATATACTACTTGTTCTATTCAGAAAGACAGGACAAGCTTATCATTCTCACAAGCTTTATTATTCTACATAGTTCAACACCCTATATACACAATTCATCACCACTGATTTCCTCAAATTTCTCTACTTCCCTCCCCTAAGATCAACCTATCTTCTCTCTTTGTAATCGAAGAAAAACGGGAACAACCATCTTCTTGGTTTGGACTCGTTTTGTACGATTTTAATCCTTGAACCTAAAGAAAGTACTTCTACAGTACATTGTTTACCCTAGAATCAAATTTTAGGTACAAACAAAGGGTAAAAAGGTAAAAGTGATCGAGTGGGCAGAGGTTAGTCAGATCAATTCGTGTAAACCCTTAATATTTGTACTGTATAAGTACTTTTAAAATTCGAGAGATCAACATGTACAAAATTGGCCTAAATCAAGAAATGATCGTTCCAATCTTGGTTCAGTCATAAAGGAAGGAGTAGGTTTGATTAGTAGGGAGGGAAGCAGAGAAAGGTATTGAGATCAATGAGATTGAAGATGAAATGAGAAAGTATGATTTTTTGAGGATGTTGTAAAATGATAGCTCTATGATCATATATCATTGCTCCCTTCTAAGATGATTGTCTTGTTAGATGACTTTTCTCTTGTCAATAGGTCGACAAACCTATTTATAGCAATAGAAGTTAACACAATTATCTCATAAGTGGTGGCTGTTGCAAAGAACTGAAAGAGTAGAGACATGGTGATCATGGTGAAAACCGATTGTATCATGATAGTGGGACTTGACGGTTGTACGACCACTATTTCTACACCGCACGTGATGTAGGCCGCCAGACCAAAACCCTAGTGAATATCCCCCATGTGACATTATTGATGTCTTAAACATGATTAAGTCTATTTTTTAGATGTGTATTATTTGGTCAATTGTTGACCTAGTTATACTGTTAGTCTTAACATATTTATGAGTTCTAGCATGTTGACTCAAAGCGTATTATTTATATGAAGGTAAACAGTGATGCTTAATAGATCATGGACGTAAAGAGTCTATTGATATTGACGTTGGTAATTGTGGTATATCATCGTATCAGATGAGACAAAAAATGATATCCAGATGATCTTATTGGGTTAATAAGCATAATTCTGATGAGATTGCTGGATCGATCAGAGGCTTACAATGTTTGATATGATATATTGTTCGTGTATGAGGATCAAGTCGAATGAGCCTTAAGTGTATGAGCATTAAGCGGATGATAATTAAGTGGATGATCCTTAAGCGGGTGATCATTAAGTGTATGACCATTTACTTGCGTTGAAGTGTTCAGGTTATTTTAATTATTGGTAGCAGGACCAAGAAAATAATAAAACCCTAATTATGATGAATGAAAGTCACAATAGATGAGGGTCGAGATAGATGAAGACCGTGATATATGAAAATTGCGATATATAAAGTCTGACCAGGTAGTCTGAACACCCGACAGTGGTCACGGGAACATTCCTCATCGTCAAGCATGCTATATCATCCCTATGGTATTGTTTGGAAATAATATTTAAAAGAGGATTTTGATATAAAGACTGAAGTCCAAAATTTAAGAAATGTTGAAATAATATTTTAATATGTTAATATTAATATGGTAGCGAGACCATTCAATATAGCTCTGCAGAGGTTATGGTTTTGAAGCTAGAGGAAGACTAGGCTCTTGATAGAAAGAGCAAAGAGTTTGATTAGAAGAGGGAAACCCTAAGTAAGGCTGCAATGATATAATATAATATGATAAATAGAAGAAAATAGAGGAGCGGGACTGGTCGGCGCCGGTCCCACGACTCCCTTCTTTTTCCCTTTTTTTATGATATTTATCTCCTTCCTTTTATAGCTCTTTAGTCTTATTTGCTCTAAAACCTTATATCATTAAAACCTTATATCATTAAAGACCTTATATGATTAAGGTTTTATGACTTTATATGATTAAGGTCTTATGATCATTAAAAACCTTATATGAATAATTCTTGTGACCATTAAAGACCTTATATGATTAAGGTATTATGACCATTCACATGTGAATGAATGAGGTCTTTCATTGGTTTTCGTCATTATAAAATTTTAGACACAACGTTCTTTATTAAAAACGCTGTAGATTCTTCATACAATGTCCATTTTTTGATGATATAAACCAATTCGGAATCGCAAAATCGCTAGTTGCACCTTATGCAGAAGGATTTAGGTTTTGAGCTCGTTTCGGTTGTCAAACGGAGAAAATAACAACCTTCCAAGAATTTTTAGATAAAATTCTGACAGTTTTCATCTTGTAGTTCGTCTAGCGTTTAGACCATATCTATTAGACCGTTTCTCGGAATGGGACGCCCTTTTAGTATGTCATAGTAGACATATAGGGGAATATTTTTTGTTTAACATTTTGCCCCATTATTTACCCATTGGAACGTTTTCTATGATGATCATGATGATACGTTAGAAACTGAGCGTTGACCAAAATTAGGGTTTCGTTGTATTTCGACCAATATTGGAATTTTGGTGCGACCAATATTGGAAATATGTAATTCAAGCTCAACCAACATTATGGATTGGTAAAATGGAGATTTCACTTTACACTTGGCATGACAACGACTTAGTGTTATATAAGACTGTGATGTTTCGAGTGCATTCCTGTGCAATTTGTCGTGCATTGTGATAAATCAATATTAACCAATTAGGATTTAAGTATTCATATAGAGAATTCTAGGAATTCAGTCGGGAGTATAGCACTAGAATTTATTATGATTTGCTCTATACTAGTAGGCAATTTATCTATGAACAATGATATCCATTCGAGAACAAAGACGTGTTCTGGATACTTATTGTGTATAGTTAGAGATCATCTGGGAAGAAATTATAATCAGCACCAGTGATACTTTGAGGACAACGTTGCTCTATACTAGTGAATAACTCATCTAGGAGCCATCCAATCATTGTAGAGGAGTAAGCACTGAGTTGTACAATACTAATATTGTGTGTAAAATATTGAAAGCTCAGCCAGGTGAGGCTCTAATATTATATGTGTATTTTCAGAGAGAGCACAGGATTAGTATGAGATGCATGTAGAAATGGTTTGATATCTTAATTCTCTTGTAGAATATAAAACATGAATTTTATGCTTCTGATGCTGGGTCAGTAACATATACGTAATTCTATTATTCTACGCTTCTACTGCTGGGCCGAGGCGACTTTACTATTTTATCCTTTGTTAAGAATCCACAACCTATATTAAGTCCCCTTCTTAGTGTGCCGCAGTAATGTTCCACAGTAAGCACTGAATGGTGATTTTTACAAAACATAAACAAATAATATAATCTAATTTAGTCGGTTAGATTTTACTAGAAATTTCGTAATTGACTTGAGTTGAATAGTTGGTACTTTGCAGCGTCGAGTAGTCGTTTGAAGACGAATAATCAGTGAGGTGAAATTGGCGCAAAAAGATCTGTCTTGAAGGGCATGGATTGGTGAGGCACGACTAGGTAGGACTAGTATATGGCAAAAGGATCAATTTGCATGAATGTGGCCCGTTTGCCCATAAAAGGAAACCCTTTTTCTTTTAGAATTTGGAAGTCAAATTGCTATAAAAGGAATTAATCCCCCCTTCTTCTTTTTTTCTCCACCGACCGACCTCCTCTTTCTACAGGACCGAGCAGCAACAACTCTTCCTTCTTCTCGCCTCCGGCCAAATTCCGGCCAAGTTCCAGTAAATCTTTATTATTTAAAAAAAAATTATATGTGAACAGTATGTTCACATGTTTTTTTGTTATGTGAATAGCATTGCTCATGTTTTATAAAAAAACAATTAATCCAGGGTTGCTTTTTTCATTCTTGTGTTCTCAGGTCTTCAATCATCTTTATCGTAGCAGTGAGAATATATTCAAAGCACTAGCTTCTGTACTAGTATCATCAATTGCTAGCGAAATCACCAAAACAAGTAAAACTGGGTTTTACTCTTGTTTTATATACATATGTTTCTTTAATTGATATATGTATATTCATTAATATTAGAATCACCATCAGTATTGTTCCTCTTTAATTCTGTTCCCTTTTCTGAAAAAAAATTTGTCCCTACTTTTTTTTTACAGGCGAATAATAGAGATATTGTAGAATTTTCTCAGCTGTATTGTGAAGATGTCGGATGATGGTAATGATTGTGCTTCTAGTTATAGCGAAGATGAAAACATGGTGATTAATAATACACCTAACATGGATATTTGCACCTCATTTTGATCTTTATCCAAATAGAAAAATTAACCTCCTTAAATAATAACACCTCCTCTTAATCTCAATCCAATTAGGACACCTAAATTCCTCAAAATCCAACAAAACCCCTTAGTTTCACATCAGAGGCGAGCCCAAGCGCATCCATTCTTTCTGTTCCAAAACAGGCCTAACAGAAACCAAATCCAAGTTGGTTTGACTGTTTTGCTCATAACTTCTTCATACGAACTCGAAATGGTCTAATTTTTTTTCTGTTGAATTCGTATTTCAATTATCAAAAATATGGTGAGAATAACTCCTGGACTTGAGTGTGAAATTATTTACTTGGTAGTCATTCTATGTTTTTTCGACGTTTTTTGCTTATTTTCTTTGCATTTCTTCCACTTATATTGGCTCTAGACACTTGGATATTTGTATTACTTCACCTATTAGCTCTTTTGTAGCCATTTGCGCTCTTATTGGGATGATTCATCTAGTCTAAACAAATAAAATAAAACAAGAGTAATAACAAGTAATATGCAAGAATTATAGAAAATATTAGTATGGATTTGACACTAAAATCATGTAAATTATGTTCTTATAAAATTCCCTCACACTTAGATTTTGCTAGTCCTCGAGCAAACTACTACCTAAATTAACTTAACTCACTTTCGGAGGAATAAAGGTTACGCTTAGTATGTGTAACAAGCCTTTAAACCCCTAGGTGTCCCTAGTAGACAAGTTATAGTCTCGTTAGAGTTTACAAGAGGTATACCCACAAAACCTACTCCAACTTCTATATATTAAAAATTCATAAGCATCCAAAGAGATATGAGGACACAAATTTTCTGCACACTAATTATAAGAAGTTATAAAATACCAAAGAACATTATTCTCATGCTTAATTGTTGAGAAAGAGGATGTAATATGTTAAACCAATGCCATATAAAGGAATTTATCCTCGAGAACAATCAATAAGTATTTCGCCTTGACTTTTGTCTCACCAATATGATTTTATGATATTGACACTCATAAGTTGATAGAAATGGGTCTCACATGTGTGTAAGCAGGAGTAAAGATCGAACACTTTCACACGTTGAATGGTGACTCTTTTTTTTTGATGATCTCTAAGAAAGGAAATCAAATCATATGCGAAGATGGGAATGCTCATTCACTTTCTCATCCGAACTATATTCAGCACCACTCTTCAGCGTCCAATGGAAATAACTTCGTATTCGGCTTCAACTCTTGATGATGAATTCCCAAAATTCGTAGAACTTTGATAACTCATACTCCCTTTTTCTTCAATTACTTGTTGTTTTGAAACTTCTTTATAGATTTCTTCTTCTCTACGGATTTTTTTTTTCATTGCCCTAGGATAAAGATTGTAGCACTTGATTCTTCACAACTTTGATGTTGTCCTAGTTCCATAAACTTCAAAAACTTACATCTCTCTACTTTTCTTTGTCTTTTCACCCGAATATATAATTTCTGCTATTCTTTTGTTGCTTGTAAATCTTAAACGTCTTCAGATTCTTCATAAAGTGGTATTGCTTCGCTTGTTGATGATGATGATGTACTTTTATGGTCACTGCTTTGAGAGAGTGGTGCGTCCTGCAATTCAGACTACAAGATGAGGTTAGTTCGCAATTCTGATGTCATCCTCATGGTTGATAGAATTAACACTCAAGAGATCAGAAAAGTGCTGAAGGGGTACGAGATTGAGTCATCATTCTGCCTGGAGTTTGCTCAGATAAAACACTCTAAACAGAAAATATATGTTGAAGGTTTGATGCCTCTCTCTTATTTTTTATGGGTAGTCTCCACTATGAAAGATTAGTTATCTAATACTGCATTCCTTCTGCACCTAGTTTACCACCGGCATGGTTAAGTTCATCATGGTATGTCTCGCAATAACTAAGAAACCCAAATATCGTTCTCTAGGATTTCTAAATTCCGTTATTCGGTAAGAACTCCGTATGTAAACTTAGCAAAAAGTATATTACGTGAATCTAAAATCTCTAAAAGTTGGAGGTGCAAGCCAATATAAATTAAAATTCGAAAAAATTACCTACACAAGTGAAAACAAACTAAAAATTAAAAAAAACCTATAATGCTCAATACTCCCCCACACTTAAATTTCGCATTCTCGTCAGTGTTCAAAACCGAAAATTTTAAATTATGACGCATTAGCATACTAACCCCGAAAACTGTACATATTGTTAAGGAATTTGGCTAAACTTCCTTGACAAAAGTTGTTCGCCTATATCATCTCTATAACGTATCAAAAGGGCACAATGTTTCAATAAATAGTCTGACTTTTATGACCTTTGGACCGATTGACATGCAGTCTGAAAATTTATGGAAAAAATCATGAACTCAACTTTCCAGGCCAATCGCTCTATCCTAACAAACTCCGAATTTATATTTTCTTTTTGAAAAAAAAAAAGATGAGTCTTTCCCCTTCAAAAATTGTGGCTAACCACTCATATCGAACTCCCAACGAAGTCTCTAGACACGTTTCATCGAACGGTCTCACGGTCATAATTTTTATGACGAAAAATTTCTCGTCAAAATTTTCTTCATTATAGATATAGGACTCTATGAATTTGAATATTAAAAATTGGGCTTAGAATGGCCACCCAATCCCATGTCCAATATGAACGACAATTGTGTTAAGTTAAAAAATAAGGGAAATCAAATGGACGGTTGAGACTATATTTAATATGATCAATTACGATCTAACAGAACTAATTAATCCATATCCAAGAGATGGAATCTAACGATCAAGATTTAACCGTTTGAAATTGGCAATGGATTCTAACCGTTGCAAGTAACTTTTAAGGAACAGTAATATCGTTTGAAATTGGTAATGGTTTCTAACCGTTGCAAGTAATTGTTAAGAACAGTTGCATCCATTTGAATTAGTGACAGTTTATTAGAAACTATTGCGAAGTGACTATTGGAAACAATCACATCCATTTGAATTGGTGACAGTTTGTTAGAAATTATTGTGAATGTTTGGAGCAGTCACACCCTTTGAATAACAACAATTGTGCCAATTATAACTGTTACCAACCGTCACCAAAGGTGCTGTTTCAAAAACTATATAAACTCATCTTTCTGTCGAGTTTGAGACACATAAATTTTGTGGGTAATTTTCCATAGAGATTTTGAGAGTCTGTAAAAGAGAGTTTGTACTACATTAATCTGTGTTCGTTGTTTGGCGTTAATCAAAGTGTTGTTGAAGAACACCAACGGTATTGTTGAATGTTGGAGACATATGCCATAACTTGTATCATCATCTAGGGAAGGGGCATTAAATGTCTTAAGTAAAGAGATTAATCTCCTCAATACGCATTGTTTGTTTAGTTTAATTGTTTGTTCAATTATTCTTTTTCTTCACCTCTTCTTTAATTTTTGTTTTAAAGATTATCTTTAAAAGTTTTGTAAAGAAGTGTGATTTACTAATCCTGATTTGGGATTGGTGGTTTAGTAAATTGATAATACAATTTGTATCGTATTTGGTGAATCGGTAACAAGATTTCCAACAATCTTAAGACATTTAGTTCGTTATGATATTGTTTTCTGGTTGGGTTGTTCTGTTTCAGACAATGACGCAAGGAACAAAAAACCAAAGCGCTGGAAATGGTTCCAACAATGTTGTTGGTCCCTCCAAGGTTGCATCTGCATTGCACCCTTATGCTAAAAAACCAGAGAAATTCACTGGGTTGGATTTCAAGCGATCGAAGGCAAAAATGTTGTTTTATTTGACAACTTTTGGTTTGGCCTCTTAGTTGACTGAAGATCTTCTGAAAAACAAAGGAGAAAGAGAACCTACATCAAGTGTCTGCGTGGAAGCATGGAAACAATCTGATTTATGCAAGAATTATATTTTTAACTGCTTGGGGATTCTCTTTGTAGTGTTTATCAAGCACTTGAAACTGCAAAGAAAGTATGGGAGTCACTTGAAGAGAAGTATAAAACATATTCTTCCAGGGTGAAAAAATTCATCGTTGCAAAATTCTTGGACTTTCAAATAATAGATTCTAAATCTGTCATGGCACAAGTACAAGAATTTCAAATCATCTTGCATGAGTTGAAGGAAGAATTGATGATTATTAGTGAATCATTTCAAGTTGTTGCGTTGATAGAAAAGTTTCCTCCACTTTGGAAAGACTTTAATAATTACCTTAAGCATAAAACTAAGGAGATGACGCTGGAAAATTTGATCTTCAAATTGCAAGTGGAAGAGGAAAGTCAGAAATTTTAGAAGAAGAATAAGAAAATTATGTAAAATCCAAAGTCAACATAGTTGAAGAGGGAACCAGTGGAACCAAAAACAAGTATAAGAACAATGGCTCTCGCAAGGACAAGAGCAATTCGAAGAAAATAAAATTCGATGGGAAATGCTACAAGTATGGAAAACCGGGACATTACGCTAGAAACTGTCGTTCAAATAATGAAAAAGGCCAACAAGAAGAAGACGAACAAGTCTGAAGCGTCTATTGTCGAAGATGAACCAGAACTAAACTTGGTAACTATGATTACTCAAAATTTTCAGAACTTGGACCTTGGGTCTGGTTCTAAAGGTAAGTCTAGATGATTTGTTGTTTCTGAAACAAACATGGTGAACAACACTAATGAATGGTGGGTGGATATTGGTGCCACTCTTCATGTATGTGCTGATCGAAGTATGTTTTTTTCCTTTGAAGAAGTAAAAAACAGTGAGCCACTATGTATGGGTAATGTAGCAACGTCAAAAGTTATAGGCAAGGGAAAAGTGATCTTGAAGTTCACATCAAGCAAAGCAGTGAATTTGAAAAATGTGTTGTATGTTCCTGATATTCACAAAAACTTAATTTCTGACTCCATTCTTGTAAATAAATGGCTTTAAGATTGTATTTGTAGCAAATAAGTTTGTCCTCTATAAGAGTGACGTGTATGTTGACAAGGGTTATATGACCTCTGGCCTATTTAAAGCAAATGTAATGAATTTAATGCCTATGATGAATAAAATTAAACCTTCTACTTATATCGTTGAGTCATATTCTACTTGGCATGAGAGACTAGGTCATGTTAATTATGATTCATTAAGAAAATTAATGAACATGGAATTACTACCCAAATTTGATATAGATTCAACCAAAAGATGTGAAATCTGTGTTGAGTCTAAGTTTTCAAAATCTCATTTTCATGTTGTTGAAAGGGATACAAATCCATTGGATTGAATTCATATTGATTTTTGTGATTTAAAAATGGTACAAACCAAGGGTGGTAAAAAGTAATTTGTCTTTCATAGATGATAGTACAAGGTTTTGTCATGTTTACTTATCAAGAAGTAAAGATGAAGCGGTTGATAAATTTCAACTTTATAAGAATAAAGTTAAGAATCAACTAAACAGAAAAATTAAAATTCTTAAAAGCGATAGAGGCACTGTGTATAAAGCTACTTTAGATGAGATTTGTGCACAAAATATAACCGTTAATCAAACTACGCCCCCATATTCGCCACAGTCGAATGATATTGTTGAACGCAAGAAACGTACTTTAAAAGAGATGATTAATGTTCTTTTAATAACTTCTGGAGCGCCCGATAAATTGTGGGGGGTAGCTTTGCTTATAGCAAATTACATCTTGAATAAGGTACCCCACAAGAAAAAGGATAAAATACCGTATGAATTATGGAAAGATAGAAAGCCTTCATATAAATACATTAAAGTGTGGGGGTGCTTGGCAAAGGTAGCAGTACCTTTTCCTAAAAGGGTCAAGATATGACCAAAAACAGAGGATTGTATTTTCATTGGGTATGCTGAGAATAGTAGTGCATATAGATTTCTGGTTCATAAGTCTGGAATTGAGGATATACATGTAAACACCGTGCTAAATTCAAGGGATGCAGTATTCTTTGAGAATATGTTTCCATGTAAACCAGAAAGTAACAATTCTCTCAAGAGGAAAAGTGTTTGCGAGGATGAAAATACAAGTTCTTCATAATTACCCGACCAACAGGAACGAGAAATTGTTGAAGAACCTACGAGAAGCAAAAGAGCCACAATTGCTAAGACTTTTAGTTCAGACTACGTATCTTGTATGTAGAGGATGAACCTCAAACATTTAAACAAGTTACGGCTACCCTAGAAGCTCCATACTGGAAAGAATCCACGAATAGTGACATCGGTTTCATCATGCAAAACCACACTTGGGAGTTAGTGGATCTACCCCTAGGTTGTAAACCTAGGGGTAATAAATGGGTTCTCAACGGAAATTGAAAATTGATGGGACGATAGACAAGTATAAAGCAAGACTAGTTGTCAAGGGCTTTAGACAAAAGGAAGGTTTAGATTACTTCGACACCTACTCTCTTGTTACAAGGATTACATCTATAAGATTGCTTATTGTAATTGCGGCACTATATAATCTGGATATACATCAGATGGATGTCAAGACTGTTTTTTAAATGGAGATTTAGAGAAAGAAATCTACATGAAACAACCTGAAGAGTTTGTAGCACCTGGAAACGAAAACAAAATTTGTAAGTTAGTGAAATCGCTTTGTGGGTTAAAGCAGACACCTAAACAGTAGCATGTAAAGTTTGATAATACATTATTATCAAATGGGTTCAAAATCAATAAATACGACAAATGTATCAACATTAAAAAGACACCTTCATATTTTATTATTATATGCCTAATAGTGGTGTACCCATGCTTTACACGGGCTCAGATTACCTAAAAATCTAAATACTATTTTTAGCTAAAATAATAATCTTATTGGTAGAGGTCACTAAACAGATCTGAATTTCTTTATTAATATATTCAAACCCCAGCTGACAGCAGTGGTAATAATCATATTCAAATTGTAAATATGACTTCCACAAAAAAGAAAAAGTCAAAATTCAAGTTCCCTTAACGCAACGCGGGACCGTATACAGTAATTATGTTCACTGATCAATTTTAGAACACAAATCTAAGCTTTAGTATCCTCGTTCACCGCATTATCTTTATCCTCGGAACAACATCGTAGGAGGTAAAAGTATCATCTTCAAAACTTTCAAATGGTAGTGATGCCCAAGGTTTTCACTTGGCAAGTGCTTTATTCCTACTTGAACATAAAACTTGTAAAAAAAAGTAATTTGTTTTCTGCCTTTTGTTCACTGATCTTGCGTTGCCTTTTATATTCAGTTTACAGTATCGTGTGGTGGTATACCTATGCCTTATGCTTTTGCAGCCGTTTGGTTCATGAAAATGGCAGGACTGACTACTGTAAGCATAAGAAAAGTTTAATACACATCAAATGACAGACATTAAAAATCAGTTGAAGCAAAGACAGTGCACTGTCTTTTGAGAGTAGTACCACAGTAAACACTCCAATACCTTCCGTAAGTAGTTTCAAATTTAATGATAAAAAAGTAAAAACTGAAAGTACCTATAAGAAGTGATGTGTTTCCATCAATTATATTGTATTCTAAAGATGTCCTTATCAGTTTAACTCATATGCTGCTGGTATCTATAGCGAAGCCAAAGACGTTTAGTGAGATAGATGTACTCTATTAGATTATAGACTACACTCATGTCTTCTAATTTTTTATTGTTGCAGTTTATCCTAATGTATTTATGTCCACTATGTTGTAAGTTGTAACTACGTTTGTCAAGTGTAATGAAACTTGTATACTATATTCTGGTATCTCACAAGGGTAAAAACTTAATTAATACCTCAAATCGATTGGATCCCTTTTGTAAGAAGAATATGTAATCAAGATAACTGTAATTCACTAAAAGATAAGGGACTTTGAAGATTAAAGTACATACTGAGAATTTAACAAGAGAGAAAGTCACCTCTTGAGAAGGACCAAGAGACAAATGGTTTTGTACACCATGTAGTAATGTATACTCCAACAATGTATTGAGTAATTGCTTGATACTTAAAACAGTCTGTACGTTATAAGGATTGTTACTTACATTAATCATATATGTGCAGAACTAATAGCCAACCCATACCATAACACAGTTTCAGATGTTGCTTTACAAAAGAAGTTGTGTCAGATTGCACTTAAGCAATCCCTTGAGTCACACAACCGAAACCGCCAAGCTTATAAACACCATTCTTAATATACATATTATCAAGTTTCACATCTGAGTGGGCAATCCCTTGCTCATGTATGAACATCAACGCCAAGGCAATCTGAACAAACATTGAAAAACAAATGAAATTCAGCGGATGTGACATATTTACTAAATATACTATGATGATTATTAGAACCAAGTTGCTGCAAATCTATAAATCTTCCATGAATTCCTTTAGATTTTCCACATGTTATCACCATTGTTAATTCCCAGGTTGTAGGATTACACTTTTTATTATCGTCAGTTTATACAGAGTCCACCCAATCTGGTATCTATTTTTGTGAGAAATTTTAATTTTGTTGCTCAAAAGAGGTCTAATGCTAACAATTAAGACAATTCTCTATCATCAGAAGATTACTCAAAACCATTGGTTAGACCAGCTAAATAAGTATGTATGCAATTTTATAGTTATATTGGCCTAACGCTAATGAAACTTCTGACCGTTCTACAGAAATGTGAGCATACTGAACAATAAATGATAAGACCTGATGCATAAATTCCAAGGCTTCATCTATTGTAAATAACAGAAAGGATCTCTTGATTGATAACCAAGACGTGTGGTACCCCATAACATTTTCGTGATACCCCCTAAAAAAGAAAATTTTAAGTTCCATCATGTAGAAAATGAGATAAAAAGTTCAATATATTCACATACCCAAAGCATCTAGAGTTTGGACCTCCATCAACGCTAGTCTCCTGCAACCCTAGGAATATCATCAACTTTTAGTTTCGTACCTGTTAACAAATGAATGAAACAGTGAATCAATATCACAATCCTTCAATCACCAACCAGTCAATCAAGGTAGTAATCATATTCCCCATCAATATAAAGGAAATTTATCCATACGTGTAAATGAAATAAAAGGATATTACCTACGTTGACATTTTCTGATAGTTGATAGATAGGGCTTAAATATTCTTTACTAAGAGTTTTGGTAAGTGTATTAGGACCTGCAGTGATATTAATCAGAATGTACTGAAAGATTTGGAAAATAATCAATAGACTCGAACTGCCATAGTTACCCATATGTTCTTACCTTATCAGTCTCTACACATATACAGTAAAACCTATACAAATTTATGAGCAAAAATCTACAGTGAAGGGGTTTTAATTTATCGAACTACCTACTCAAGTCAGGGTAGTATTTTTTTTTTATCAAGACTATAATTTACCAGTTGGTAATTTATAAGCAGACGAAGAAAGTACTAAAAGAAATACGGCAAATTACAACAATGATGCAAGAAACTCAAAAGAAGAAACCTTTTGAGGTCATTGTCGATTCGAATTTTTCCCTCCGGCATTCTCTCATTCCTCAGTTCTTTCTTCTTTCTTCTTTCCTCTCTACTTCTTCCTACACAAATTTCACAGATATTTATCAGTATCTTTATTGATGACTGTGTAAGCCAACCCACGCTCCAGTATAACATCCCAAAACACGTATTTGTTAATCCTTTTAAAAACTTCACCCAAAATTAGAATATTTTTTGTTCTTTAGTAGAATTTCTTAAAGTCAAAACATGTAGATCTCACCTTCCTATTCTAACCTTGATGATGAGTTGTTGTTGTTGTTGTTGTATCTTGATTACCATCATCTCCAGAGACAACTTGTACCCATGTTTGATCTAGATATTTCATTTCTATTTGAAGATTCGTCATTGTTGTTGTCATCTCGATTACCTACATGATTAATCCAAATATCCTGATTATTGAAAAAGAAATGTTCAATCTACATTCAGGAACATAAAAAACTAAATTAACTAAAATTAAATACCAAAACAGAATTTGAAGATTCTTCATTGTTGTTGTCATCTTTATTTGAAGATTCTTCTCTACTTGAAGATTCTTCATTGTTGTCATCTTTCATCTCTATTTGAAGATTCTTCATTGTTGTTGTCATCTCGATCACCTACATGATTAACCCACATATCCTGATTAATCAGAAAAATAATTCTCAATTTACATTCAGTAACATATAACTAAAATTAAATTAAATACCAAAACAGAATAAGACTTTACCTTAAAAGCAAGAGAATCCATATATCATCATATGCTCATCTGCTCATCTGCGACACAAAAAACAGAAGAAACAAAAAGAAATAGCAAAGAGCTGAGTAAAAGAAAGAGTGAGGGAGAAGAAAGGAGGCGGTGAGAAGTGAGAACTGCATATGAAAACAGGTAGAACGGAAATTAGGGATTTTAGGGGACAAAGACATCTTATTTTCTATTGGTCTAGATTATCTTTAATGATTTTTTGTTGGTCTAAATTTTTTATCAAAAGGGATAAAAGTTTTTATGTTGTTTTAAATTTTGTCCCATGATTTTTTATTGGTCGAATTTCTCTCAAAGTGAGGCCAGAAGTTCTAGAATTTGAGCTTTGTTCAACTTTTAACCACAACTGAGGAAAAAGTATTGAAATTATATACTACATCCGTTTCAGCAAAAGTGATAGTAACTCTTTTCCAGAAACGGAGAGAGTATATAATATGTAGATGTTATACTGATTATGGGAAATAAATCTACAAAGAAGATGTTGTCTAAACATTTCGATATGAAAGATTTAGGCAAAACTGATGTCATTTTAGGAATTAAAATTTCCAGAAGTCTGAAAGGGATTAAATTATCTCAAGAACATTACGCTGAGAAAATTTTGGAAAAGTTTAATAAGAATGATGACAAAATGACAAGTACACTTTTAGACATGAATGTTCTTCTTCTAAAGAATGAAGAACAAGATGTTGGACAATTAGAATATTCTAGGGTATTTGGAAGTCCAATGTATCTAATGAGTTGTACTCGACCAGATATAACGTGTGCGGTAAGTAATTTAATTAGGTTTACAATCAATCCTAACAAAACTCACTGGGAATCCATAGTAAGAGTCTTGAGATATTTGGAAAAGACAAAAGATTATGGTCTGCATTACGCAACATATCCAGCAGTTTTGGAAGGATATGTTGATGCAAACTGGATCTCAGACTCAGATGATACTAAAGCAATAAGTGGATATGTATTTATCATGGGTGGGGATGCGGTATCATGAAAATCATCCTGTAGATGGTGAATTTTTGACAAAGGCTAGAATTGTAAAATTGCCCTCTGTTGAGCAACAAGAACATATATTGCATATTTATGCGCATATGCTTAATATATGATATTGTGTCTCTACTTATATTCCACAAGCAAATCAAGAACACAAAATCTCTCTAAACAGTATAAATTGGCCTAGTAGCCTCCTCAATACTTACAATATTCATACCATATCGAACTAGTCTCAAATCACATAAATTACACGGCTAAATTCCTTGAACTTGCCTCGAATGCGCATCGATGTTCTAGCAACATACACTAAACTCGGGGATAGCTAATGCTTAAACCCTGAAATACATTATAGCTTAACGCTTCATTCGCAACGAATGCTCCTCAAATTGCTCTTCTGAGCTTAAAATATGCTACTTTAGCACTTTGCTTAAATATAAGCCATAAATAATGCGCCACTCCTTCGAATGCGCCAAAATCGAGAAGCAATACCGTGCAAGATGAATTAAATCTCTCATCTAGGATAATCCTATCCTTTTCCCATATTAGCGCCAAGTCAGCGCTAGCTATTTGGCTTAGCACAACATTGGTACCAATTAGCCACAATAGCGCTAAAAGTGCTAACTTTCCTAGCGTTGTAACCTAGTGCTTGAGAGATGCTAACTAACCGAAAATGGTTTTAGGTAAAATATTTTAGCCTATTAAGGTCTTAGCCATCACCTTGGCACCTAAACCTTAGCACCAAAGTGCTAACCCAAATCTAAGCGCCAAATGTGCTAACCCTAATGGCTTATGCGCCTCCAAAGCTGTGGCGCCCTTGCTTGGATCCATGACGCCCTTTGTAACACCAGTAATTTTCGCATGAAGCTTAATCAGGGACGCGTCATGACCTGGGATGAAGCTTCACCCTGAGCTTATAAAACTTGCTTAGGATTGTATCAGGGTATGGATGCCTTGACCTCGAATTTTTAGTGTTAAAGCTTTATTTCGCATGATGCATGATCGAGAATGCATCACAAGTCAAAAATGACCCTTAACCGGGAAAACACAAATGGCCTTGAAGAGTATCCGCGAGAAGGCATTATAGTGTTAATGCAGTATTATGTCATGATGCATTATTGAGAATGCATCACTGAATGTGGCGTATCCGAGAAGGCATTATAGTGCTAATGCACTATTATGCCGTGATGCATTATTGAAAATGCATCACCGAATGTGGCGTATCCGAGAATGCATTATAGTGCTAAGGCACTATTATGCCGAGATGCATTATTGAAAATGCATCACCAAGCCAAAGTTGCGTATGAAGAATGCAATATAGTGCTAAGGCACTATTATGTCGTGATGCATTATTGAGAATGCATCACCGAGCCAATGTCGTTATTCGAAGAATGCATTATAGTGCTAAGGCACTATTATGTCGTAATGCATTATTGAGAATGCATCACCGAGCCAATGTCGTTATTCGAAGAATGCATTATAGTGCTAAGGCACTATTATACCGTGATGCATTATTGAGAATGCATCATCGAGCCAATGTCGTTATTCGAAGAAGGCATTATAGTGTTAATGCACTAATATGTCGTGATGCATGATTTAGAATGCATCATTGTATGTGGCTTATTCGAGAAGGCATCATAGTGCTAAGGCACTATTATGACGTGATGCATGATTTGGAACGTATCACCGAACCGATGTCGCGTATCCGCGGGAGCGTCATAGTGCTAATGCACTATTATGCCATGATTCAATGCATCACTGAGCCAAAGTTGCGTAAGTGAGAGCATCATATGCTGATGCACTATTATGCCGTGATGCATGATTCAATGCATCACTGAGCCAATGCTGCGTAAGTGAGAGCATCATAGTGCTAATCCACTATTATGCCGTGACACTAAGCCAATATTGTGTAAGAGAGAGCATCATAGTGCTAATGCACTATTATTCCGTGATGCATTATTGAGAATGCATCACCGAGCCAAGAATGCATCACCGTGATACATTAGCGTGTTCACTTGTAGCTTACCTGAGAATGCTTTGCTTGGCTTTGGGAAGAAAACTTCATTTTCGGCTTTGTCCAGTCGATGGATGTCACTTCTTATTCTTATATTTACTTGTAAAAATGCGAGTAAGACATATATAGGGAGGGGACGCTGGATGAAAAAAAGAAAGCATTCCTTTTTGTAGCTTACCCGAGAATGCTTCGGTTGGCTTTGGCAAGAAAACTTCATTTTCGGCCTTGTGCAGTCGATGGATGTCACTTCCTATTCTTATATTTATTTGTAGAAATGTGAATAAAACATATATAGGGAAGGAGCTTTGCTTGAATGTGCATGAGCGGTAATGCACATAAAAATACGGCGCAACCTATATGTTGGATTATACTTGATGTTAAAGCATCAATATGCTTGTAGCTTAACCGATGAAGCTTGAATGTGCATGAGCGGTAATGCACATATAGATATGCGAAGTGGCCAATATGTTGGAGCATACTTGATGCATAAGCATCAATATGCTTGTTGCTTAACCGATGAAGCTTAGATGTGCATGAGAGGTAATGCATGCGATGTGGCCTATACGTTGGAGCATACTTGATGCTAAAGCATCAATATGCTTGTAACTTAACCGATGAAGCTTAAATGTGCATGAGCGGTAATGCACATATAAATATACACGATGTGGCCTATACATTGGAGCATACTTGATGCATAAGTATCAATATGCTTATAGCTTAGCCTATAAAGCTTGAATTATGCGAAAGCATCATTCAATCGTGTTACGTACTTGAGAATGCATATTTGCATAATAACTAGCGATAGTTATGCACAAGCTAGTGCATACCTTGCGAAAGTCCTTTGGCCTATACGGTCTAGGCTTTGCTTGTCCTTTGTCCTTGCAATGAAGTCGGAAATGATGTTGGCTTTTCCTTAATAGACTTGAGTTGTTTGTTCCTTTCGAATTGACCCTTTGATGAACTACGGTCATGCTTGATCCCTTCAAGGTACAGGTTGGGTACGTAGGCAGCCGCAATGCAATGCATTGAGGTGCAGCACCTTGTCGTTCATATCATCTAATTTAGAGGTGATTGCGATATTATGGTAACTCGTATCATCTGGCTTGGCAATGCTAAGTAAAGAGATGATTGTTGCCACACTTGATGAGGTAGTTGCAATTCCATTTGATGGATGTTCGTACTTCCTATCAACCTATTCAGTATGAACGGAATATGTTTGGTTGCTGTACTTTTGGAAAGAGCAAGATCAGTGCATGCACCCAGTGCTTAGTCGGAGCAGAGTTGATGAAGCGAAAAATAGGCCTGAAATGGCCTAGGTGCTAGTCCAAGGCATGAGTTAGGCCTGGACAATGCTCGAAAGTATGTGATGCTTGCTAAAGGAATTCACCATTCGCTTTTATGGCCTTGCACCCTTAGCAGAACAAGGGTGAGGTGGAACGGTATAAACGTAGCTTGAATGATGTGGGAACTACGTTTTGAGTATAATGCTTACAAGGCATGCTTGGAAAGAAAAAATCTACCTGCACTTTCCAGCGAGAAGTTAATCTCTAAGGTCTGGTTACTCTCATTTAATCGCGCATCGGGGAGTTTTAGCCTGCCCAGCACAACGTGCCGGAGGCGGAATTTTCCAGTCCGTGACACCCTTGCTGGCTTCGTGACGCCCTTGCTTCTCCATGAGCCTTTGATTTCTCCTTGGCGCCCTTGGCTCCAATGCGCCCCTAGTGGCCACCGTGCCCAAGGATAGCACGTCTAAAGCCTATACGTCGCTAATTGATCAAGCAAGCCCTTGGCTTCTCCTCCGTATCCATGGACTCCGCGCCCCTAACCGTGACGTCCCTAGACTTGGCACCCTTGGATTCTCCTTGGCGCCTTTGTCCCTAACTTCTATGCGTCACTAGCCTCTCTAGCGCATCCTAGGCTAATATGCCTCCAAGGCCTCATCACCAATGCCAATGTGTCCCCTAGCTAGCTTCTTGACGTCTTTTCCCTAGCTCATATGCATCGCTACCAAATCCAGCATCCATGGCTCTTATGCGTCTCTAATCATGCCTAGCACATCCCTGGATAACGGCCATGGATAGTACGCCTCTTTGCCTAACATACTCATACTTAGCGACTTAGCCACAAGTACATTAATATTAAAACCTCAGTGTTAACTATATAATTGAAGTGCTAACTTCAAACCTCCTCGACACTGGATTCCTAGCCCTAGTACAATTAATATTTGCTAGAGGTTGTATATTTTGGTCTTACTGCTGAGATGTTAGCACATTAGCCTTTTACGTTAAAAGAGTTATCACCTTCTTATTTGTGCTAAGTAGCTAGTGCAAGTTTTGCTAGTCACTTTCCTCAGAAATACGCATTTCTTTTCAATATAGGTCCAACATTGAGTCTTATATGAATTCCAGCAGGTCTCATTGCTCAAATAGCCCTCTACAACATTTGGCCTTAAACGTCACTCAGACTTACAATAAGTCAATTCTAAGATAATACTTAGCCATTAATTATGCCACATTACTTTCAAGAAAGTACATGGCCACTGAACTTCCCAGATTCGACACTGATCATTCTGACTATCATTCAACCGAGTTACACAACTTGTCTCACTGACTTAGCAAGTCATTTGATTTGACTTGACTTAATCAAAACCATAGTGGCTTATGACTCAACTATTTCCACGAGGTATCAAATACAACATGGGGGGATTCTCATTGCGGTATTGGTAACACAACCCCCACGAACAAGAAGGTAACAAGAAGTGGGCGGTTACAGAGCAGTTGAGGGGATGAGGAGTAATGGCCAGACAGGTTTTCCCCACTTTTTGTGAACCGCCCCACTACAATCTCCACAATCATCACTTCTCCACCTCTCCCTAACTTCCATGACTTACGAAAAATCAGTGTGTGTCCTCTTTAAACTATAAATAGATGATTCCTATATATTCGAAACAGGATAGAACAAGAGACAAACAACACAATTAGTTTGAAGAAACCAAAAACCTACAGAATTAGCGATTCTTCTCAGGAGAATCCATTCTTCTTCACACACTACTGATATTTCTCAACCTTCTTTGCTTCCCTCCCCTAAGACCTACCTAAATCCTTTCCATCTTTGTAATCGAAGAAGGACGTGAACGTCCATTTCTTGGTTTAGGCTCGTCCTGTTCGAGCTTGATCTCTCGAACCTACTTGAAAGTATCATTTTGCAGTATAATTATTTTTTACCCTAAAACATTTGGTGACTACATCAGGATATCAGCCTCGCGATTATAAAAGTCAACATTCATTTAAAAAATGGTGGATCTTAGGTCTGGAGCAGTTACAACTCCTATTGTTGGTTCAGGGAGTACTGGTGGTGATGATTCTCAAAACACTTCTATTGCTACTGAACCTCCCCGTAACAAGAAGTCCTTGCCAAAACTCAGGTGGAAAAAGTTACTACTCAGAAAAAAGTACTCGCTTTCCTCAATACCCTAAAGGAGCAACTCTCCCCGGAACAATATCATCGCCTAACGGATCATACCAGGACCAACTTTACAGCGGCCGCTGATGCTGAAACACCTAGGCTTGAAAAGACAAAAGAGTCCATATCATTCTTGATCGACTACCACAGAGGTAACAGTAATCCAATTTTTCGACCCATGAAGATCTGGAGAAACTCCTGTGAATTCATGGCAAAAAGGACTCGTCATCGGCCCATCAACACCAACCTCCCTACCCGCCTGAAATCCATAGGATTCCTCTGCCGACAGGTTACTCTTCTCCAACTTTCTCATTCTACAACATAACTGGAAATGCTCGTGAGCACGTATTTCGATTTCTGGAATCCATCGGAGGATACGAATATAATCATGTACTTTGAGATTTCAAAGTCCCTCATTGGAAGATCCTACACTTGGTATAACAACATTGTTCCCAATAACATCTTTGATTGGGAATACATGGTTAACACCTTCAATAGGAAGTACTTCTTCGTCTCCGAGAAGGTCACCCTATCATACCTGGAAATAATGTTCCAGAGGAATAATGAGCACCCGAATGAATATGCAAAAAGATTCAGAATTCAAGCTCTGGATTGTCATGATCCGAATATGATGGAACATTAACTGGTGGAGCTCTGCATTAATTGTATGATCCCTGTTTACCGTGTTTTTCTCAAAAATTTACGTTTTCATACTTTCTCTGAGTTACATGAAGCCGCAAAACGATCCGCCACAACTGATCCCCCCCTCCTGGAGAGAACTAGACCAGCAAGAGAAGAGACTCGTGGAGGTACCCGTAGGAAATCGATGGTTAATCAACAAACAGTACATTGTTCAACTATCAATCGGTGATGTGAGTAACAAGGGACCTAAGAGAAAAGCTTCATCCCAACATAGATCACAAACTAAGCTTCTTCCCTCCACTCCAACTGTGAACCAGGAACCGACCCAATGAGTCACTCGTTCCAAAGGCGCCCCTAAGAGGCCACAACAACAACAATAGCCACAACAACTGTAAGAGGAGGACATAAAGCCTGATATAACTTGTCCTGATTTTCTTATTCCCATGGAAGAAGTCGTGGAATTAATGGAATCATGGGTACAAGAAGGGATCATCAAATTTCAACTTGTACGACGCCCACCTACTCCACAAGAAATGGCCGACCTGAGATATTGTCGTTTTCACCGATTTGTCAATCACCTCACCAGTGAGTGTAATTTTTTGAGACGCGTCTTCTAGAAGAAAATAGAATTAGGGGAATTGTGACTGGGGACTGAAGGGGTTCACAAAAATACACTTCATGTTAGAAGCTTCACCCTTTCTGAAGAGCCGGTCAACCAGACTGTTCAATCACTAATGGAACGCATGTGTAAACTCCTTCACTTTTCAAAGGGTCAGCGTAAAGATATTTTCAATGACCTCAATCGAGTTGTATATGGCGAACGTCTACCATCCTTCACTAAAGACGCTCTCACTCGAGACGAGCCCCCTTCGGAAGATATGATCAACCAGAATGGCGAAAGGCGCGACCGAGGACTTTTCACTACTGTGCGTCTCCAAAATGTTAAGTTCGAAAGGGCACTAATATACATAGGCATGGATATCAACATTATTAGTGTTACGACTCAGAAAGCAACGAGAGTAACCCAACAAGAAGCAACACGCTCACCGACAACGATCAGGGATCCGAAGGAATGATCAGAAATGTTTACGGACACATCACGCCTACAATAGCGGTCGGAGCTACTCAAACAAGAAGTACCAAGTTTCACATCATCAAAAAAAAGTTTAATTAAGACATGAACAAATTTTGCACTCAGGTAGCTCTCACTCAATTTGCTTCCTTGTTATTGGATCATCCTCATATGCCAACAGACTAGGGACTAGACCTTGCTAGAAACAACAATCGTACCCTAACCTGTTGTTATGAATAGATATCCATTTAATCTCAATACTTCAGCGGATGGGCAGAGATCACTCTCGCCTTTTGTGAGCCTACAGATTTCTTGAAGATATTTTCCCTCGTATATGATCCGAGAGACATTAGGGAAGAGGTGCAACCGTATGAACATAAGATTTACAGAGCCATAGCGATCAAGCCAAATGTTTTTTTCGAGAAGGAGACCTGGTCCTCAAGGCATCAAGGTGTCGTCGCTCCTCCTGGGAAGGACCATATAGAATCTCACGAACTACCATTGGTGGCTAGTATAAACTAATAACCACAGAAGGTAAACTTGTCACAACAGCTATTCACGGCAAGTAGCTCAAGGCTTTCAACTGAACATCTTATCATGATCCTTATTTCCCTGTTTTCCTTCGTATAGTATTTGCAATTCCTCCAAAATGCCTACGAGTATCATTGTTGGCATACTTAGGATTTCAATTTCATTAATCAAGTAGAATTATCATTGTTTCTTTAAAGAAAATCTTTATGAATCAGTCAGAACTTACTCTCACACACAAAAAAAAGTCTCTTTCGAAATGCATAGAGGTTTAAATTCATGCAAACCTTTGAAAAATAACTCAAGCCCCTCAGAAAATACCTTCACCTCACATATTAAACCCATCCTTGAGTCAGCTCCTTGACTTTTATAAAATCTCAGCAATATAATCTTATCAGAAGAAAATAATCAGCGCCCTTGCCAGGGATGCCCAATCACCACAATCCTAGGATTATCCACAGAGAAGCGTCCATAGGTGGATGGAACAACAAGTCCCCTCAGCACACAAGTACCCAGGAAGAGTCCTGCTAGAGCCAAAGTAAACGTTAACACCCCCGTCAGGATACTCAATGGAAGAACTACCCTCAACTAGCATGCATGCAGGAATTTTCTCATGATCTACACCGGGATCAACGTTAATTCTCGTTCCCTTACTAGCAAGCTCAACTCTCTGATTTCAATCATTCTCTCCCTAAAAGTAGAGATGATATGGGAAAATTAAGTCAGAACGTCTCAAACGCAAAATTCTTGAGCACGAACCATAAAACTTTGCATACATACTCATAAAAACTGTATATAACCATTACAAAGTGTTATTCGATGGATTATATGAGTAAGAACAATTACAAGACGTTTTACAAAAACATTTTGGAAGCAATTTTCACTGCCTCTCAGAAACGCTGAAGCCGACAACTTGGTGACGAATATTTGCATAGTTCTTATACCAAAAGTTTCGTATTGAAGTCTACTATAACATATTAATCATGCAAATGATCTAAGAGTATGGAAAAAATGGCTATTGGAGTAAAGTCTTAAAACTGTCAGGATTTTTCCTGGATATTTCCTGAGTTCTACTGTTCGGTCGTTTTGACACCCCAAACAAGATCAAAACTTGTATTTCTCTTTCTAGTTGTAGGAAATTTTTTTCTAATAAGGATAAAGGGGTCAATCATCCAAAACATAGGCCGTATGAAGATTTTATGGCGCTTTTCCCAAGCACTATACTTCTGAAAATTTTATGACGAAAATTGATGACATTTTCTAAATAAAGTTGTTCATTAATTTCAAGATGAGAAGACATTGATGCAAGCTTACTAGAAGTCCTAAAATAATAATATAGTTCCATCATAACAGTCATACACAAAATGTTTAACTCAAGAAACACCTCTTCAAGGAAAGAAAGTTGAAAATAGATACTTAATCAGAAGACTCAGAGTCTAAGTGAGAGTCATGCTCGTCGTCACCCGCTTCATCAGAATCAGGTCCTTTTTGGTCTTCCTCAGAATCATTTTCTTCCTCTTCGGAATCCGCTTCAAGGTCTTCTACTTTAGAGTCATCTTTCTGAATCCCGTCAGGGTTCTCCTCTGAATCCTCTTCGGTCTCCTCATCAGAGTTGGGAGGCCCTGCCTGCATGTCATAACAAGCATCAGCATGCTCATCTTCACGATCATCCTCGGTCTCAGAGAAAGATTCATACTGAGACCCATATTCTATGTTAACTTCATGATCCTCCTCAGAAAGATGCTCATCTGTATCAGAATCGGGAGCCACACTATAAGGAAGAACACCTTTCTCGCTCCATTTGTTTATTTTTCTCCCTTCTTCCAATTGCTCGAAGACGTCGCTTCTTCATAAAAGTTGTGAGTTTCTCATTGTCAACCTTCTTCCTATCCAATTCCTCTCTGCGTCTTGCTTCTTCTTCAGCATTAATCGCAAAACAGAGATCCAGAGCATATTGACGAGTTTTCTTCAGACGGTCGAGAGGCATACCTCGAACAAGTTTTGTGACTTTATTTAAAGAATGACTGATTTTTTACTGTACTTCTTGAGAAGAAGCCACCTTCATCCTTTTTCCTCTACAACCTAGTTTCTTACTTGAAAGATTATAGTTATGGTTTCGATCATAAATCGTCGTGATCTTCTTGAAACATAAAACAACAGGATAAACACTTCAATAAGAAAGAAAAGAAGATTTATCAAAAGGTTTTAGTCTTTAATCATCAAATTGAACTTACTGGTATTCTTGTTGTTTTTGCCAAAAGGAAAATTACTTCGCACCAGAAGAACAATGATGAAACTAGGGTTTTAATGGAATAATATTCTCAATATTATCAAGATATATATACATATGATACTTGAGAAAAATTTGGAAACCATAGTTCTATTGGATAATAAGATTACTATCAAAGACCACAACTTATCTAAGTTAGTGATTCAAAAAAAAAGATAAGAGAGGGACGTGCTGACCTTGTTCCTATCAGGTGACGCCCTCTTATTTGTTACTACCAACACCCTTCTTTGCCAAAACAAAGAAAAAATGATGAAAAGATAAGGGGGAAGAAGCATATATAGGCGTCAACTTGAAAAAAGTCCCTTTCCGATTGGGAAACCTAAAAAAGTGGCGCTAAGTTACTCCCTTCCAGCCGCGCCAATTTCTAGTCCTTCCCACCCGTGATGAATTATATTTCTAGCAGGGACAAGGGCACCTACAATCCCCAACCAAATTTTATGCTAAGGGGTACACATCTTAATGTTTCAGAAGCTAAGTATATGTTCCTCTACTCTTAAATTTTAAATTATGCATATATAATTATTGAAAGCATATTGTCACCATCTCGTGCTTACTGTGCAACATCAATATTCCTCACTAAGAAGGCGACTTAATGTAGATGGTGAACTTTTGACAAGGGATAGAATTATAAAATTGTCATCTGGTGAGCAACAAGAACATATATGTGCTTATTTGCATATGATTATTGATAGACACATTTTAGTGTCTAGATTGCACCTTAGTTTCTATTAAGTTAGTATTCGATTTTGCAAATATTACGTGTTTTTATGCTTTTGTGGGTACATTTGAAGAATAAAGATTTGTGGAAAAATTGGCTCAAAAAGTGATAAAGGCACCCAAGGACAAGTGTTATTGGCACCCCAAGAATGGATAAGGGACACCCTTGGATCGGGCTGAGTTGGATCGGGCCAACTCAGCGGGTCAACTCGGCTGGATCGGCGAGTCACCGATCCAACTCATCGGGAAGAACTGTGTTCAACTGTGTACAATTTTTACGAGATTTTCAAGTTGTTTTCGATTCTAATTTGTTCCAAAAGCTACAAGAGTCCAAGACCAACTCAAACACATCAAGTTAGAGTGATTTACGCCGGAGAATATTGCACAATCATGAATTTGGACGGAAAAATGGAATCCGGCTTGGAATCGGATTTGTGAAGATTTGGATAGATTTTAAAGAGTTCTATTAGGTTTAGAACTCTCCCTAGGGTTTGTAGAGCCTATATATATGAAGAGAAGCCAAGAAAAATGAGAACGAAAACCTAGAGAAGAAATCAGAGCAAGTCCGGCCACTTCCGGTCGCCGCCGGTCACCTGCTGCTGGTCCGGCCGGCGTGTTCTTCATCAGCCACCATCGGAGAAGACGACTCAGCAACATTTATATCTGTTGCTGATTCAAACTACTCCTGTCGCCTATTCTTTCAACCATTTATTGCTTAGAAACACTTCTGTAACGGCTGAACCCTGTTCTGTGACATTTATAAACGTATCTGTTCAGCTGTTGCACTATTATTTCACCTTGTAATCAACTTTTTGAGCAATGAAAAGATCTTTTGAGCAAGTTTTCTTCACCATGGGCTAAGTATATTTACTGGGATGATGGAGGAGGTTTTTCTCTCAATTTTATGTGGTAAGTCTATTTTTAATTAATTAATTATAATTCTTTACTTGTTAAAATTGCATAGTTTCGGAATAGAAAAACGGTTTTCATTCAGTAGTGGTGTTTTTGTTTGATGGGTCATGCTGGGTTGACAACCTCTGATGTCCCATGCTTATGATTTACCTCTACTTGTTTGCATAAAACCTATTTTGGCAATATTTGAGCTTAATTTATTTAAAAGAATTACCCGATTAATCACATAAACTGTTAGAAATAACTGATTCCTGATTCCTGGTTTTCCCCATATTTTCTAAAAATCATCTCTAGTTTATTTTCCTGATTTTTATTTAATTAGATTAAGTCCAATATTTTCTAAAATCATTACCTTCACAAGTTCGAGAATCGAACCTCTTATTTACCACTTTAAAAACTACATCAATTTTTATAGAATATTGTGTCTCTACTTATATTCCGCAATCAAATCAAGAATACAAACTCTCTCTAGACATTATAAATTGGCCTCGTAGCCTCCTCAATACTCATAATATTCATGCCATATCGAACTAGTCTCAAGTCGCATAAATTCCACGGCTGAATTCCATGAACTTGCCTCGAATGCGCATCGATGTTCTAGAAACATCCATTAAACTCGGGGATAGCTAATGCTTAAACCCTGAAATAAATTATAGCTTAATGCTTCATTCGCAATGAATGCTCCTCAAATTGCTCTTTTGAGCTTAAAATATGCTACTTTAGTACTTTGCTTAAATATAAGCCATAAATAATACGACACTCCTTCCGATGCGCCACAATCGAGAAGAAATACCATGAAAGATGCATTGAATCTCTCATTTAGAATAATCCTAGTCTTTTCTCATATTAGTGCCAGGTTAGAGCTAGTTATTTCGCTTAGCACAACATTGGCACCAATTAGCCATAATAGCACTAAAAGCGCTAACTTTCCTGGCGCTGAAACCTAGCGCTAGAGAGATGCTAACTAACCTAAAATGGTCTTAGATAACACATTTTAGCCTATTAAGGCTTTAGCCAACATATCATCACCTTGGCATCTAAACCTTAGCACCAAAGTGCTAGCTCTAATTTAAGCGCCAAATACGCTAACCCTAATGGCTTATGCTCCTCCAAAGATGTGGCGCCCTTGCTTGGCTCCGTGACGCCCTTGCTGGCTCCGTGACGCCCTTGCTTCTCCATTTCCCCTTTGATTTCTTCTTGGTGCGCTTCGCTCCACTGCGTCCAAGACTAGCGCGTCTAAAGCCTATACGTCGTTACATTGATCAAGCATGCCCTTGGATTTTCCTCCGCATCCATAGCCTTCGCGCCCCTAACCGTGGCGTCCCTTGCCTTGGTGCCCTTGGCTTCTCCTTGGCTCCCTTGGCCCTATCTTCTATGCGTCGCTAGCCTCTCTAGCGTGTCCTAGGCTAATATGCCTCCGAGGCCTCAATACCAAGGCCAATGCGGCTCCAAGGCCATGCGTCCCTAGCTAGCTTCTTTGCATCTTATCCCTAGCTCCTATGCATCGCCACCAACTCTAGGATCCATGGCTATTATACGTCTCTAATCATGCCTAGCATGTCCATGGATAACGGCCATGGCTAGTACGCCTCTTGGCCTAATATAATCATACTTAGCGACTTAGCCACAAGTACATTAATGTCAAACCTCAGTGCTAACTATATAATTGAAGTGCTAATTTCGAACCTCCTCGACACTGGATTCCTAGCACTAGTACAATTAATATTTGCTAGAGGTTGTGTATTTTGGTCTTAGTGATGAGATGCTAGCACATTATCCTTTTACGTTAAAAGAGTTAGCACCTTCTTATTTGTTCTAAGTAGCTAGTGCTAGTTTTGCTAGTCACTTTCCTCAGAAATATGCCTTTCTTCTCAATATAGGTCCAACATTAAGTCTTGTACGAATTCCAGCAAGTCTCATTGCTCAAGGAGCCCTCTATAACATTTGGCCTTAAACGTCACTCGGACTTACATTAAGTCACTTCTGAGCTAATACTTAGCCATTAAATATGAAAAATTACTTTCAAGAAAGTACATGGCCACTGAACTTCCCAAATTCGACATTGATCAGTCTGACTATCATTCAACCGAGTCACACAACCTGTCTCACTGACTTAGCAAGTCATTTGATTTGACTTGACTTAATCAAAACCATAGTGGCTTATGACTCCACTATTTCCACGATATATGAAATACAACATGGGGGGATTCTCATTGGGGTATTGGTCTAGCGGTCTACGGCATCGTGGGTTGTGACACAACCCCCACGAACAAGAAGGTAACAAGAAATGGCCGGTTATAGAGCAGTTGAGAGGATGAAGAGTAGTGGTCAGACAGGTCTTCCCCACTTTATGGGAACCTCCCCACTACAATCTCCATAATCATCAATTTTCCACCTCTCCCTAACTTCCACGACTTACGAGAAATCAGTGTGTGTCCTCTTCAAACTATAAATAGATGATTCTCATCTATTCGAAACAGGACAAAACAAGAGATAAACAACACAATTAGTCCGAAGAAACCAAAAACCTACAAAATTAACGATTCCTCTAAGGAGAATCCATTCTTCTTCATACACTACTAATATTTCTCAATCTTCTTTGCTTCCCTCCCCTAAGAACTACCCAAATCCTTTCCATTTTTGTAACCGAAGCAGGACGTAAACGGCCATTTCTTGGTTTAAGCTCATCTTGTTCGAGCTTGATCTCTCGACCTACTTGAAAGTACCATTTTGTAGTACAATTTTTTACCCTAAAACACATCCAAACAAACGTTGATATCATGATCAACTATGGAAGATGAGTTCTTCGCTTTAGATAAAGAGGAAGAGGAAGCAGAATGGCTTTGAAATTTTCTAGAGGATATACCAGTATGGCCCAAACCGGTGTCGTTAATAAATATTAATTGTGACACTACAGCAGATTGCAATGGCATGCAGTAAAATGTACAATGGTAAGTCTTAACATATGCGCCGAAGACATGAAACCATTAAGCCAATAACATCTAGTGGAATTATAACGGTGGAGTATATAAGGTCCAAAGATAACCTAGCGGATCCGTTTAAAAAGGGGTTATCTAGAGATGTAGTAATTGCATCATCGAGAGGAATGGGCTTAATCGCTTATGCAAAAAGGGGTTATAATGGTAACCCAACTTAGTGACTAGAGATCCCAAGATTTAGGTTCAAAAGGGATAAGTAGCTGTGAAATACTCGCCAATGATACTAAAAGAGATAATATTTTTACCCATTCCTATGATGAAACAATGTTGCATGTAAGAGTTAAAGGTTAAGAATTAATTTCTTTTAATGATTCATATAGATTAGTTTAAATAATTAAAGTATAGCACGATACTTTTAATAGGAGATCAGCTATATGAGTGAGAAGTGGGGATGCTTCTATAAGAACTATAAGGCTATATAAAGCACTCACAGAATTCCAGTTACGCCCAGGGTCGAAAAGAACACAACCAAAAATCACATATGTAAGGAAATAAGTTGTGTGATATTTATTGCATCGGATTACATCATAAGGTTAAATAGTTCAAGACATCACATTCACTAATCAACCAGTAATCCCGGTAGATATTCCCTAAGGAAGATTCAAGGCCAATAGCCATCTTTCCTTATGCAGTGACGTTCCGCGTACAAATTCTCTAAATTCTGCATTAGACTTTAGGGTTAGAGTCAAGAATCTTGCTTTTTTATGTGATAATTTCATTCATGCGGGGGATTGTCGGAAATTAGGCTTGGAATGGCCAACCAAGCTCATGTCCGATATGAATGACAATTGTGTTAAGTTGAAAATAAGGCAAAATCAAATGGACGATCAAGATTACATCTAATATGCTCAATTACGACCTAACGGAACTAATTAATCCATATCCAAGAGATGGAATCTAACAATCAAGATTTAACCATTTGAAATTGGAAACGGTTTCTAACTGTTGCAAGTAACTATTAAGGAACAATAGTACCGTTTGAAATTGGCAACAATTTCTAACCATTGTAAGTAACTGTTCTTAATAGTTACTTACAACGGTTAGAAACTGTTGCCAATTTCAGTGTCAATTTGAATTAGTGACACTTTATTAGAAACTGTTGCGAAGTGACTGTTCCCAACAGTCACATCCATTTAAATTGGTGACAGTTTGTTAGAACTATTATGACTGTTGGGAACATTCACACCCTTTCAATAACAACGGTTGTAACATTTGCAACTGTTACCAACCGTCACTAAAGATACTGTTTCAAAAATTATATAAACTCATCTTTATTTTGAGTTTGAGACACAAATTTTTTTGGGTAATTTTCCATAGAGATTTTGAGAGTTTGTAAAAGAGAGTTTGTGCTACATTAATCTACGTTTGTTGTTTGGCGTTAATCGAAGTGTTGTTAAAGAACACCAAAGGTATTGTTGAATGCTGGAGACATATGCCATAACATGTATCAACATCTAGGGAAGGGCATTAAATGTCTTAAGTAAAGAGATTACTTGCCTCAATACGCATTGTTTGTTTAGTTTAATTGTTTGTTCAATTATTCTTCTTCTTCTCCTCTTCATTAATTTTTATTTTAAAGATTATCTTTACAAGTTTTATAAAGAAGTGTGATTTACTAATCCTGATTTGGAATCGGTGATTTGGTAAATTGATAATACGATTTGTATCGTATTTGTTGAATTGGTAACAAGATTTCCAACAACATGGGAATGATAATATGATATACATATAAAAACTAAAATGAAAATATATAGAAATACAAAACCAATGGGTTGCCTTAACGCTTAGTTTAACGTCCTTAGCCCGACTTTTTACTCTCCCGTGTACCAACAATTTGAAAATTTGAGGATCCACCCAGACAATGTTCTGAAATTCTAATAACAACTTCATACAAACTTTATCATAAGATATAAATACTGAAATTGTTACTTTATGGAAGTTACCCCCACACTTAGTCTTTTCTATACTTAGAAGTGTAGAAAGAACATAGAAAAAAAGGACTTCTATGGTTTCATCTCGGTGAACCTGCACAGTGTTAGAATCAAATACATCTAGTGGTGGATATGTAAAAGAAAAATAATTCTTAAGAATTTTAGTAGAACATATACCTAACCCTAAGTAAGGTAGCTCCTTAAAAATCAGGTTAATAACCCTTTGTGGAACTATTTCGATTGGGGTAGGAGGATCAAAAAAGTAAAAATTATACAAAGAGTTAGACAAACCTTTCACGATCTCCTGTATTACGGGATCCTCATCATTCTTAAAGAACTCCAATGAATTACTTACCTCATGTGTATCGTGGTCCTCTATCAAACTCTTTAAAACCCATTCTTTGTCAGTTTCTGCTTCAACCGAATCCAGCATCATTATAATCCTTGGAAAGGTCAATTTGGTATTCCACGAAATCAATCAATTTAGTTTTATTCTCAATCACCATCTCTTCAAGACTCTCGTTATCAAAATCATATTCTTCTTCAAGAACTTTGGTGCAGATCCTAAGATCTTCGTTTGAATACGTTACACCATTTATAACAATGGATATGTTATACCCAATATCCTTTGACTAGGCGAATGCATTGGTTTACATGTTCTTGTTCATCCAACAATTAATCCAAATTGGAAGGATCGAACTCACTATAATATGATTGGTGATACGTAGATGCACCCACTTCATTACCACATGAATATTCATCTTCACTCTAAAATTTCATTTTTTCTATACCAAATCAGAAAAACCCTAGTTTTCATCAAGTTCTTCTTATTCTTCTTAAAACTTTCAAAAAAAAAAAGTACTCTAATTCTTACCATCTAACACATACTATAATCCAATTTGAATCACCAACTAATTTAACTACCTTTGAATTAATTAACACTGATTAATTATGGACAAATTAGTCATTAACAAAATTAGATGGATAAAAGGGTTTTTGATTTCATAATAAGGAGTAAAACACCAAGGTGATCAAACTTAGTATACAAAAAAACCACCCATAAGTTAGAATCCCTAAAAACTACATATGGAAGTTACCCCCACACTTAGTCTTTTCTACACTTAGAAGTGTATAAAGAACATAGAAAAAAAAAGGACTTCTATGGGTTCCTCTCGGTGAACCTGCACAGTGTTAGAATCAAATACATCTAGTGGTGGATATGTAAAAACAAAATAATTCTTAAGAATTTTAGTAGAACATATACCTAACCCTAAGTGAGGTAGCTCCTCAAAAATCAGGTTAATAACCCTTTGTGGAACTATTTCGATTGGGGGAGAAGGATCAAAAAATTAATAATTATGCAAAGAATTAGACAAACCTTTCACGATCTCCTGTATTACGGGATCCTCATCATTCTTAAAGAACTCCAATGAATTACTTACCTCATGTATATCGTGGTCCTCTATCAAACTCTTTAAAACCCATTCTTTGTCAGTTTCTGCTTCAACCGAATCCAGCATCATTATAATCCTTGGCAAGGTCAATTTGGTATTCCACGAAATTAATCAATTTGGTTTTATTCTCAATCACCGTCTGATGTAGTTTTTTAAGTGGTAAATAAAGTGTTCGATTATCGAACTTGTGAAGGTAATGATTTTAGAAATAATAAAAACAAAGCAAAATAAACTAGAGATGTTTTTAGAAAATATGGAGAAAACCAGGAATCAAGATTCAGTTATTTCCCACAACTATGTGATTAATCATGTAATTCTTTTTAAATATTAAGCTCAGATATTGCCAAAATAGGTTTTTATGCAAACAAGTAAAGGTTAATCATAAGCATGGAACATCAATGGTTGTCAACCCAGCATGATCCATCAAACAAAAACACCACTACTGAATGAAAACCGTTTTTTCTATTTTGAAACTATGCAATTTAATAGATAAAGAATTATAAATAAATTAAATAAAATAGACTTACCACATAAAATTGAGAGAAAAACCTCCTCCATCATCCCAGTAAAGAAACTTAGCTCATGGTGGAGAAAACTTGCTTAAGAAATCTTTTCATTGCTCAAAATATTGATTACAAGGTTGAATAATGGTGTAACAGTCGATTAGATACGCTTATAAGTGTTGCTGGAAACACTTCAGCCGTAACAAAAGGTATTTTGAAATAACGGAAAGAAAGATGGACTGCGTTAATGAACGACAGTTTTGTTCGTTAATGAACGATAGTTCTACCGTGTATTATGTTCTTCTTCCTCGTTGAAACAGCAGCAGAAAATTGTTCTCCTGTTCACTTTTTTT
>JAJJMC010016059.1:272799-299284 GCA_023531435.1 Papaver californicum
CATCACCTCCTTTTCTTAGTACACACCACCACCTCCGCGGATCCGCCTCATTTTAATTTCCCATTAGTACTAAAGAGTATAATCAACTAGAAAATGATGATACATCATCATCATCGAAATCAATGTTGTATTGGTGAAATGACAGATTTATGCTGAAACCAAATTTGGTTTCAACAAATTTTTATAAAATTTAACAACTTTGAAACTAATATTTTTGTTGGTGAAAATAGTAAGTTTTGTTAAAACCAAGTTTAGTTTCATCTGATTTTTGCCTATTTTTTATCATGAAACCAAAGTTTTAATGGTGAAATAGTAAGTTTATGTTGAAACCAAATTTAGTTTCAACTGGTTTTTTCCTAGTTTATTCAGCCTGACTTGGAAGTTGGCCCGTTTGGTTTCATTGTTGAAGTTGTGTCGGTGAAATTACTTTAGTTGATACTGGTGTTGTTGATGGTTATGGTAGTGCTGGTTGGTGGTGATGGTGGGATAATGTTGGTATTGGTGGTGGGATAGTGTTGGTGGTGGCAATGGGTGTTTGTAGTGTTGATGTTGATGCTGGTGTTGGTTGGTGGTAGTGGGGTGGTGCTGGTATTAAGGATGGTGGTGGTGGTTGGCGATGACGGTGTTAGTTGGCGATGGCGGTGGTGATGGCGCGGATGGTAGTGGCGATGATGGTGCTGGTAGTTGGTGGTAGTGGTTCTGGTGGTGTTGGTTGTTGGTAGTGGGTGATGCTTGTTGGATGTGGTTTTGGTTGCTGGTGGAGATGATGGTGGTGGTGCTGCTGGTGCTGTGGCGCTAGTTGGTGGTGGTGTTGCTGGCTGGTGATATTTGGTGCTGGTTGGTGGTGGTGCGTTGGTGCTGGTAGTGTTGGTGGTGAGAAGAGAATATATATTGGGGATGTAAATAACAAAACAAAATGTTAATTTAAACTAAAGGGTAATTTAGATAATTTATGTCAAATAGGGTTTTTGTGGACAATTTGTTTTGGTGGGGTTTTTGTATATAGATGTTGACACCATTAGAGTTACAATCCACGAACTATTTTGATTTTACTTCATAATGTCCTTTTTTAACTTTTAGTGGTAGAAACATGTAGGCCTAGCTAGGATGACACCTAGTTAGCAATTCGGCGAATTATTCGCGAACCAATCCTTCCTGTAAAAAATCGCCGACCAAATGCAACTCTGGACACAAAACGTGATTTTTATTTTTTAAACGATTTATTCGCGTTTTAAACGCATTTTACATAAAAACACCGCATAATTCAAGAACTTTGAAGTGTAATGATTTTTCTTATCTTTTTTATAAGAACCCTATTATTGAGGTTGCAACTTTTCACTTTGAGGGCTGCAATGGATTATTCTGTCCAAAATGAGGATATGGGGGGACCTAATCTGTTTTCAAAAGTCACATTTACCCTTTGATTAGTATTATTACCTTCTTACCCTTCTTTTATAATAATCTAAATCTAAACGTAAATCTAAAAAATAAAATCAAAACCTAAATCAAACTCCTCTATTTCTCTCTTCTTCCTAAAACCTAAAACAAAATCCAAACCATCAAAAATCTTCATCGATTTAGAAAAAGATTTATCAAAATGTTTTTACGTTGATTATCAAAATGAACATGTCAAGAGTTACAAGATCAGGCCGAATTGGTTTAAATCCATTATCAACTGAATCTGGAACCTCCTCCGTTGTTGATCCATAAAATGAAGATTTTGTGAATAAAGAATTTCAATCACCGGTGAATCCTATCGAAATATCTGTTATTAGGTAACAATCGAAAAACTCATCGTTTATAATAGGTTTTTATTGAAAAAAATGGTTTGATTGATAAAGTTAGGGTTTCAATTTTTATTTTCTGAATTGTATACGGTTAGGTCGACCACATTTCCCAACCGTAAATGAAGCATTACGGTCGGGAAAGGATGAACTCCCAGACGTAGGTTTTTTTTACGGTTGGGAAAAGATGAACTCCCAACCGTAAATAGTTTCCTACGACTTAATTTTCCTAGTCGTATGTTGATCTGGATTGAACCAATGAACTTGGGTTTTAATCCATTCTTACGGTTGGGAAATCATAACATTCCCAAACGTAAACCTTGTTACGGTTGGGTCGTGTAGTTTGTCCTAGACGTAAATAAAATTGTGAAACTAATTTTTCCCCAATTTTTTCTTTTTTGTAATATTTTTAGGAATCGACCAAAGTGGTTGATCAAGGACTTGAGCCATTTCATTGACGATGGGGAGTTGTTGAGTGTTGAAAAACAAAGAACACTTCTACAAGGGCTTAAGGAGATAGCAAAACCTGACGAACGAAGGTGTACGACGAGGAGGCCTGGATGTTTATCATCATATGGGGAGGATGTTCAAGAGAATTTTGGTCGTAGTGGATGAATGAGTTATGGACTTTGTTCTACCTTAGTGTTTTCATCTTTTACTAGCTAAGACTTTGTCGTAGTGTTGTTGGTTATGGTATTGAACCTTATTAATATTTTTATTATGAATATGAATTTCTTAATTTAGCTTGACTGAATGACTTGAAGTTTCTTTTTCTTTTTGATTGTTAAGTGATTCATGGAAGAAATAGCTGAAAAAAAAATCAATTCAGGGTCAATTACGGCTAGGACTTCGTTGAGAAAACCTAACCGTAAAACATACATTAAAATCCAGGGTCACTTATAGCTAGCTCCAGAAGACTATCCAACCGTAAGTGACCCTGACTATATTTTACGGCTAGGAATCCTAATAAAACCTAACCGTAAAGTTCCTTTTGTTGTTTATACGACTAGGTCGATACACCCATTTCCTAGCCGTAAGTGGCAAAAGATTGAACTAAAGCAATAATTGCTTTTGTTGAACAATACACTTTATCCCAACGGACATATTTTTTAAAAAATCAAGTCATTGAGGCTTTTATCTATATATAGAGGAAGTATTCACTTCAAATTTTCCTCACACTTATTCTCAATTTTGTTTCTCATTTATTCATTATCCAAAAAAACACAAACATGGCTTCTACATTCAGCACTGGAGAAGATGTTGTTATAGTTCGGGCCTGGGTGACGATCACAAATTATGACGCAGGTCGAAACAATAACGTTTCTCAAACAACATATTGCTTTGGAATCGTGTATTTTGGGTTTTTGTGGCGTTGAATGGCAATAGAGGAGGAAAAAAAATCAATGGAAACAAGACAAGATTCGAAATGATCTATGATAAATGTGATTGTTTGAGAGGGGAATTGTATTACTTGAAGGAAATTTATCCTCAACTGCCAAGTGCGAGACGAGTAAATATATCTCAATAAGTTGTTTATAAAAAAAACCTTTTGAATGCAGCATTCTAACTTATTATTGGTTTATTTTCAGAGACCTAGGGATCTTCAACGATATACTGAAATTTATGGGGGAAATTTCAGCCATGATGAATGCTACAAGGTCTTCAAAGAAAATGTTCTGCATTTCAACATAGAATAACTATTTAAGTGTAATGTAATGATCTAGTTCTTTTCTCTCATTGTAATAGGTTCTTGTAATGTCTTTTCCTTCAATGAAAACTGTTATGAAAGAGTATTTGTGAAATTTCTTGTGAAATTCCAAGCACATTCAGGGCAACTTACGTCTTGGTCGATACAATACTTCCTAGCCGTAACTTGAGGTTAATACATAGTACGGTTATAATTCCTAGTCGTAATTTCATTTATGGAAAAAAGAAAACTTCATTGAACTAACTAGTTATTTTATTCCAAATAATAACTAACTATTACATCTTAATAATAACAAAAAAAAAACATCTAACTAATTATTACATTAATCAAGGACTTGAACTTCACCATCTTCATCATCATCTTCTTCTTCCTCATCTGGGATTGAAGGTTGCAATTGTTCTTCTAATGCCTTCCTTTTCAACTTGTTACAATCCAGCTGCCATAAAAAAATTTGATCCTCATTCATTAATGAGGTGTCCATAGAAAGAAGCTTATTCTTGTCATATTGGATAACAAAATGCTCTTTGAGAAAAACGGCTTTTTTTTAACTCCCTATTCGTGACCTTCCGGTCAACGGATCTTTGTTTCTCAGTTGTCCGTTGGTGAGTCATAAACTCGGTCATGTTCAAATTTTCATACCCTCCTCCTTCTTGGGCTAATTTTCTAGCTGTTTTTGATGCTGCTCTTCCTAAACCTTTTCGTTTCTCGATATTACCTGCATTGAGATCAAAATTATACAGTGGTGGTGGGCCATTCGGTGAAGACATTGGTAAACCGGGACTTGAAGTTGTTGGTGTAGAGGAACCACCAGCGTCGTATAGTGACCTTGTAGGAACTGGCTGAATATTTGCTAATAGAGCATAGTTAAATTTGGGAAAATATTTTACAATATCATAACACCCTTCTAGTTCAAATGTTCTACCGTGTTTTAGGTGTCATTCCCTCCAACATCTTTTTTCCATACTCGACGGTGATTCACCACTCGGTGGTGGATTACGAGCACATAAAATGACATGAGCAACATATTCATTCAATTTTTTACTCATTTTTAGTGAAGCGAATACACAAAGACTCTGGATCACGTCAATTGATGTTCATGGTTTCCTCTTTAAACCCCAGAAATATGTTACCCCACAAGGTGCTACCTGCTTGAGAACAACCGTTGTAGCTATCTTGTGTTTAACGAACATAATTTCTGCAAATGCATTCATCTCCGGCAACTGAAAAACGTGTACCATGAACTCTTTTGGCAGGAACATCCATTTGAGAATTTTGAGAATTTTGAGAATTTTGAGAATTTTGAGAATTCATTATGTAGAAAAAATTGACTGAGTTTTGTCTTAGATTAAAATGAGGAAAGTGTTGGTTTAGATTGACACAAATACGTGTGAAAGATTGAGGTGTAGAGAAGGTGTGAGTTGAATTGAGTTTGAAATTGGGTATTTATAAGAGTTCCAGCCAGGGCCGTTCGATGAAACTAAACGATTGGCGGCATAGTCTTTGTCGAGCGACTAAGAGATGGTCGCCAGCGATAAAGACTAAGTTGCTAGCGACGTAGACTTTGTCGCGCTGTGCATCTGTTTAAACAAACTCGTTTGAGAGGTCGTTTTAATGGTTTAAGAGGTGTATAGTGGGTGTTTTTGATCATTTAAAAGGTGCATAAAAACTAGCCTTATGCTCCATACTCGTGGTTGTGCGTTTAGGGTATATGAGAATGATCCTTTTTTCTGTTTTGGAATTTGCACTTGATCCACCTTACAATCAACCCCCCAAAATGAATATGCATCAAAATAGCTGAACATGGTAAATTTGCCTTGTTGCCATTTCAGGAGAAGCTGGCTTTACACTTTTGCTTGTCTGCTTTTTTTTGTCTAATATCTTTATATCGGGTCGGAAGTGGCTTAAATGATGGAACTTTATCACAAAACTTTTACACTTTACATAGTGGGGGCTTGAACTGAGTAACAATATAATCTGCAAAGAACAATCAAAAAACAGTGATGTTGGAACTTGGGAAAGATATCTTTGTCAAATTCTCTTCTTAGCTTTTAGCCTGCAACGGTAGGAAACCACTCGAACACTGATGTGTAATGGACCCAAAGGGTCTAAACTTCTCAATTAAATCCAGAATCTTGTCTGTTCTAGTGAGTCTATATCTTGAATAAATGGTGGATGGGTTGGTTTGGTGTGGATATATATTTCTTGCGGTGTACATATACATGTCTTGATCCAAACAAACAAAAAGAACCGAGGAAATATTACTTGTATGGATAAAATGACCCGTAGTTTGCCAAAAAAATAAAGAACTAACGAAATATTAATTGTATAGATAAATGACCCGTAGTTTGCCAAAGAAACTTACATTCATATTGCATTTTAATGGCAAAAACTTGGTGGGTTTTACCAAATTAAAAAAAAAAAAGTACATTCTTTATGCATTATAACACGTGGTTACCAAATCAATGTAAAATAAAATATTTTTCACCGTTATACTGGATTGGTAACCCTTCGCAGTAATCTTGGATTCCATCGACCTTTACTTGCAAGATGAGAACGTCTTGGGACCTTGCATGCGTATGCGGAAAAAGTTAACGTCCCGTACTTGCACTGGGGACATTTTCATGCTTATTCTTGTTTACATCATCTTAATTTAGAAATACTTTATATAGGGTCTCTATGACTTGAGTACCGGTGGTTTATATTTTGTTGGATATTTTTAAAAATGTTTGCCGTTATGATGGGGGATTTTGGAGAGCAAACAATTTTATTTTAGTTACTGAAAATTAAGTGATACAAATTAATAAAGGCAATCTTTCTTGCTTTTATGTATGCAACCTCGACGTGGTTTAATTTTCTCATAATATAAACAACACATTGATCTTGTTTGGTAAAAATTATGATTATCATTTATGATTATAGATAATCATAAATTGAAAAATAATTATTTTATTAGTTATTTTTTAATAAATCTTAAGAAATATATTTTGGGGATAATTGATTATCTTAGAAAAATGCTCTCGAAGAGGAGAGGAAAGAATGATGATCTAAGAAATTTTTTTTAGTCCACTATTGTTTCTTTGTCTCTCTCTTGATAGTTTAGAGAAAATAAGGAAAAAAATTTAATTCATTTTTGTTAAAAAAATAATTAATTATGATAATTTTTATAAACAACTTTTTTCTACTTAATTATGATTAAAATAATCAATTATTATAAATTTTAATAAACACATATATAATGAATTATGGGCTGAATAATTGATTATGGACTCATAATCCACTATAATAATGGTTACCAAACATCTCACTACCTGAATTTATAACTAGAACATAATCCTTAACCTTAATTTATGAAGATATTATTAGGTGTTGTTATGATCCCCAACGACAATTTGAGAAAATCACGCTTACTCTAATCATTATTATTAAGGACTTATATCACTTGGTTTTAGTTGCGCATAACTAATAAATTAAAATTAGTGAATGAGCTACTCATCTCTTACCAACTACAGTGTGATTTTTATATTCTTGGTTTTACAATTTAATCAATATTCTTGATTTTAAGTTTTAAAAAGACATCAATTATTAGAGATATTTTGTGTGTGTCAAACAAAAAATAAGTGAAATTCTAATAAACGCCTCCATTTTAGACAAACTATTGGAAATACTCAATGGCTATATGGCGACATCGGCGAGTCCTATTCTCTCCTGCATGTTTTTTACATCTCATTTTTCTGGGTTGACAGCTTATACTGAAAATTCAGTCACTCAAATTATACAGAAAAAACCCCAGCTGAATCTAGGCCAATTCAATTCAAAATCTAATTAGAAAAGTCAGGTAATGAATACAATAAGTTGGTGGGTTTCATAAAAGTTGAAAGGAATCTCATCAGATTTTTTCAGTCTTTTAAATAGTACTCATTTTTCTTCTTTAATACAAATTTGGTTTCGGATAAATAAAGAATCGTAGTTTAGATCTGAGATTGGATCTAATATTAACTAGGGCTAACATGTGATCACGTGATTACCAAACCCATTAATTACTGTAAGATTCACCACCTTATTATTTAGTTATTTTTTAAATGAAATGAAAATGGCTGATTTTTGTTTATTAAAGTACATTATTACCCATTTTTTAGTTCAGTTCTTGTACTTATCATAATACATAATGCTCTCTTTGTGAGTGTACTCCTAATCACATGGTGGGTCTCATCAGTCATCCACAACATTTTTGAAACAAGTTCTCTCATTCAATTTTCTTTTGGAATAAGAGATCAAAATTTGAGTTAGTGAAAAGAGAAAAATGATGTATTTTGGTAAAAGACCGAATCATTCCCCACAATTCCGAACAATATATCTCTATTATTGTCCCACACAGCCCTAATTCTATAGTCTATACATCCCCTAGCCAATGTTCCTGTCTCCAAATCGTTCTAGAAAACAATACATGACTCGTTCTATTCTTCCTTCCTTCCTTTCTTTTTTTTTCCTTATATGTTGTTTGAATAAATGCGACGGATTTTCGATTACCTCTATTATCCGTGAGCTTTATAGTATTTATGCGTTGCAAATAAAAATAAATAGGATAATAATACGTTAATCTGATGCCGAAATTGAATTATTGGTAAGGTAAGTAAGTTGACAGTTTTTATGCATAGTTCAAATAGAACGTAATAGGAAAAAAAATGCAGTGATTATTGAAGCAGGTGCATGTCACTAGGCCATCTAGTTAGAAAATAATAACTATCGAATTTGATGTACATAAAGATTTTCGCATCTCTTCATTCATTATGATGTTGAGGTCCAAGAACAAAAAAAGACGTAGACCATCATGCATTATGATAATTATTTACAGTGACCAAATTAATAACTTAATGGTATTTTTTTTCTTTTTTCGTTTCTAAAAACTAACTAAACTAGAGCTACTAATTGCCCACATTTCCTACTTTCTCTCATTAGGCTGTAGGTGGTGAGAAGACATAACACCAACACCTAAGGAAGCAGAGGAGTAACCAATTGAAGAATTTTGGGAAGACCCTTGAAGTAATAATAGTGATGCTGGGGTTACCGATGTTGAAGAATAACAACTTTCCTCTTCTTTGATGATGTTGATGGTTTTTTCCAACAAGAACCGGGTTTAGAATGTTCGGTTCCTGCTGGTTGTTCTTGTCTAATTTCTCGTAACAATGCTGCCACGTCTGTCATAGTGGGTCTATCTTCAGCTCTGTTGCTGGCACATAGTAATGAGATTCCTAATGCTTGAAGCATTTCTTGTATTTGTGGGTCTGGTCGACCTTGGAGTTTTGGGTCCAAAATCTTAGCCGGATCCTTCTTGTTCTTCAAATGTTCTCGCACCCATTGTACTATATGTTGTTCTTCTGGAAATGCTGGATCAACTGGTTTGTTACCTGTTATGATCTCTAATAGTACAACCCCATAACTATACACGTCACTCTTTTCAGTAATCTTTAACATATTTCCATACTCTGATACAAAAAAAAAGGTATTAAGTCAAAAAAAGAAATATTGTGTCACACAATCTAATCAAAATAAACAATTATTTAACTTAACAAAAATGATAAATTAATATATGTATTTATTTAATGGAACGAATTTAATTAACAAGGAGAGGAATTGAAACTTACCAGGGTCAAAATATCCATAAGACCCAGCAAATTGTGGATTAGCAGAAAATGAGCCATTATCATCTTCGACTAACCGGGCGAGTCCAAAATCAGCCAGAACAGCCTCATACCGATCACCTAGCAATATGTTATGAGCTTTGACATCCCGGTGTAATATAGGAGGTACACAATCATGATGCATATAAGAAAGACCTTCAGCGACAGCAAGTGCAATCTTGAACCTAGTTTCCCATTCAACTATATTTGTTGTGGGCTCATGATCATGCAATAGCTGCCCTAATGTCCCATTAGGCAAGTAATCGTAAAACAACAATTTCGATTTCCGATTTGCACCCCAACCTAATAATCTCACAATATTCCTGTGCCTTATCCTTGCCAAAGTTGCAATTTCTGAAGAAAATGCTGACGTGGAAACTTTATCGGAATTCCGATATTTCTTAACAGCAATCGTTAACCCTGACGGAATATGCGCTTTGTATACAATTCCTGAACGTCCTTTACCTATAACGTTTACAGCTGTTAAACTTCTTTCCACATCATAGATCGATAAATCGAGTTTCTGGTACAATGTGACTTCCCAGGGTGGGCCCATTGTCACATCATCATCACCATCACCATCAGCATCATAGTGGGAACCATCGATATCATCATCGTGATTCCGCAGCCTTTTTTCTCTTACGATGATGTATAAAGCCGCCAGAAGTATTCCAGCTGCAGCACATAATAACACAATCCTTGCAATTTTAGCTGCTGCGCGGTGTTTTGAAGAGGCACGACCTGTATTCGAAGAACAATGATTGCCGGAGAAACATAGGGAAGGATTTCCTGCTAGATCACTTAACGGAAGCTTTGTGAAAAATGGTGTGTAAGGGACACGGCCAGAGAAATCGTTGAATGAAATATTGAGTACCACGAGATTTTGAAGGCTCGATAGAAATTGTAAATCTCCAGTTAACTGATTATAAGAAATATCAAGAATTCCAAGTTTCTCTAAACTTGAAAATTCTTGAGGTATCTTCCCTGATAATCTGTTTGAGCTTAAATTCAATGCAATTTCTAATGAAGCAATCTTACCCACTGTTGCCGGAATTTCACCAGATAGCTCATTTCCACTCAAATCAAGTAATTGAAGCTTTGAACAAGACCCAACTTCAGAAGGAATCGGACCAGAAAACTTTTTTTGACTCAAAACGAGTTTAGTGAGTCAAAATCAGCGATCCAAGATTTGAACTCAATGTTCCTTCAATTAAGTTATTAGAAACATCAACCAACTGAAGTGACTCAAGCTGATGTAACTTCTCTGGTAGGATTCCGGTTAATGAATTTGAATGTAAATCAAGAAATGTAAGATTCTGACAGCCTGAGATTTCTTCCGGTATTTTACCAACCAAACGATTCGATCCAAGATCTAAGAAACTAAGATTCGTCAAGTTTCCGATCCCTGAAGGAATTGGACCAGTAATTTTGTTATCATTAGCTCTGAATCGAATAAGAGAAGTACATTCACCGATTTCTGCTGGAATTTCACCTGATAAATTATTTGACAATAGAAGTAACTTATTCAAATACTTCAACTCAAAAATTCCTTTCGGAATAGAACCTATTAATGAATTCTGAGAGAAATCAATCGCTTCAAGATTCTTGCATAGCCCGAGTGAGGCCGGAATGCTTCCTTCAAGTTTATTTTGCCATAGAAACAGTATAGTAAGATTCTGAAGTAGTCCAATATCCGTCGGAATATTTCCCGTTAACTGATTATTATCAAGCTCAATATGAGTCAGAGATTGACAATTCGAAAGCTGTGACGGTAATCGTCCCGATACTTGATTAACCCTCAACTGAAGTTCCAACAAATTACTCAAATTCACGAAACTCGGAGGAATACTCCCAGTAAGTGAATTCATAGAAGCATCAATTACCATCAGTTCACTACAGTTCCCAAGCTCCGGTGGAATCCTCCAACTAAATTGTTTTGCCATAGAAGTAAGTTTTGAAGATTCTGTAGATTTCCTAACCGGGACGGAATCGAACCGGTAAGTGAATTCTCGTATAAGTATATACTTACCAATTCAGTACAATCACCAATTTCCGATGGAATTTGGCCGGATAAAAGAGAGTATAAATAGCTAAGGTTTGAAGTTGCTTCAGTTGGCCGAGACTAGACGGCAAGAAACCGGAAATACTAGTTTCGGCCAATCCTAACATAACCAATTCACTGCAATTACCAATCTCTTTAGGTAGTGGACCTTCGAGATTTTTATTACCACCACCTCTAAGAATCTCTAATTTCTTCATATCACCGATAGCAGTAGGAATTCCACCACTAAGTTGATTATCATAAAACACTAACCATTTCAAACTCGAAAGTTTTCCGATACAATTCGGTATTGAACCTTTGAGTCTATTAGAATTAAGAAAAAGTTTTTCGAGTTTAAACAAATTACATAACTCATTAGGTATTTCATTAGTAAGTGCATTATCACTCAAATCTAATAAATTCAATTCACTTAACAAACCAATTTCTTTAGGAATTGAACCAGTAAGATTAGTACCTGTTAATACAAGCTTATACAATGAAATACTTAATGAAGTTAAGTTACTTGGAACATGACCATATAAATCAACATGACTTATATTAAATTCACTCACTTGATGATTAATGTTGCATGTAACACCAAACCAAGAACACGGGGTCGCATCATTTTGATTCCAATCTTTAAATACGTGTACTGTTCCGTTTAAACTCATCTTCCATGATAATAATGCTTCCCCTTGATCATTTACAGAAAAAACGCGGGTGAATAACGATACGGATGCTATCAAGAAGGGAACCAAGAAATGAAATGAATTTACAGGCATTACTACTATTGCTAGTACATAGAGAGATTGGGGAAGAAGAGAGTACAAGTGTTTTATGGGGTTTAGAACTTCTAAAAGGAAACGGAATAAGAAGACATGTCGTAGGTTATAAGTAAATAAAATATAAGAGGGTGTCGTAGTTAATATCGGATTTAGATGAATATTGGCTATAAGGTGAATATAAGGTAAATATCAACATTTTGAATAAACATTAAAATTGATATTATCAGTAACTACACTAGGTGGATCATGGACGATGAATTCAAAGACCCATAATCTCCCGATCCAAGAACAGCTAGGCCATGTTATGTGTGCAGGGTAGAGAGAATTGAGAATGGTATTTTTTTAAGGATTTTTTACGATTATTAAGGAGGAGAACTAAGAGATAAGAGTTTTTTAAGATTAAAAGAGAGATATAGAGGGAAATGGGATATAGAGTCATTTTTTTTATCTACACTCTATAGCTATTTTATGTATTCGAAAACTTTATCTCCTTAGAGCGTCCATGTGGACGCGATCAAATGGGTGACTAAAGATCAAAACTGATCTTTAGTCCTTGTTTTCGAAGCGTAGTGGAACGATAGAATATAGTGGATAGTCGACGAAATCCACTGTAGCTGACTAGAAGTAGTTAAATTCCCGACTAAAACCTGTTTAGTCGAGCAGACTCGTAGAATACCGTTTGGTGCTAAGCGTTGACGTAGGAAGTCGCCCAGAGCTAAGCGTTAATCTGGGGGTTCGCTTAGAGCATCCACAGAGGCGCGATCAAATGGGTGACTAAAGATCAAAACTGATCTTTAGTCCGTGTTTTCGAAGCGTAGTGGTGCGATGGAATATAGTGGATAGTCAACGAAATCCACTGTAGCTGACTAGAAGTAGTCAAAATTCCCGACTAAAACCTGTTTAGTCGAGCGGGCTCGTAGAATACCGTTTGGTGCTAAGCGTTGGCGTAGGAATTTGCCCAGAGCCAAGCGTTAATCTGGGAGTTCGCTTAGAAACACGGGCGGGAAGTTAGCAGTTCGCCTGATCAAGCGTTGTTCTGGGGGTTCGTCTGGTGAAACGGGATACTAGAATTACGCATACGCATAAACGTGGTGCTGGAATACCGCTTAGCTGGGGCGCTTTCCTAGGATGCCGCTCGGTTCTAGGCGAGCTCCTAGGACACCGCTCGGTTCTTACAGATTACAGAGCATATATCTATACCATGGAAATGAGAAGTTTAAAAGTTTAGCTTTCAATTCATCACTCCTTCGTTTAAAAATGTCAAAAAATATTTTCTTTCACATAGGAAATCCAAAGGGGAAAAAATTAAGCTGGAAAAGAAACTTCCCATGTTTATCCTAAAACATTATCTGAAAAAATACATCACAAATTGATATGAATTAGAAGAGAAGAAAAGAAAAAAAAATAGTATAATAATCTAAAATTGGTTTCAGTTGATCTACAACCAATTTGGATAACTGCATGTAGTTTCGCTGATGTTGGTTACTAAATTACAAATCTGGAAGATGTAACAGAATCAAGAGGATTAAAGCTTCAAATTTTTTAGGGTGGCGGTAAGCAGAGGAAGCTTGTTAGGAGATCTCTTCTTGTAGTCTTTCTCCAAGGGTGTTGCGGCCAGAGATTGCAGCTCTGTCCCTTCTTTCTCTTCCTTGTTACGTCCTTTTGTCATCTGCCCAATTGCAGAACTACTCTGAAGAGCTGAACCAATACAACTAACATAAGCATGGGATAGGGTACCAATAGTTCAAATTGGAGGGAAATGGTTTAGTTGGTTTAAATTTGTTTAGACAATTCATTCCCTCCAAATTCTCCATTGATCGGTGATGGGTTCCACTGTTGAGTGAATTGAAACCAATAAATGGAGGGAATGAATTTTCTAAGAATGGGATTAAATTTGAGTTCGATTTGGACATGGATTTGATTGATAAAACAGGGAGTTTGAAGGTGATAAGAAGAAAGTTAGCTGCCATGGGTTCAATTGGAAATCTGAATTTGATGAAATAGTCTGTGTGTTTAACTGATTGTGAATGTATGGAATGATTGCATGGAAGGAGAATTTGACGTTCTAAAGCACCAACAATTCTCGCCTGAATTACAAATAGTCACATACTTCAAGTGTTTGTACAAATGATGAAACGACCTGTTCTTATTGTCAAGAAGACTAATCACAACACTGCTGCTGCTCAGCCATGTTCTAAGTGTTAGGAAGACTATACAGATTTCTCGGCTAAACATTGCTAAAAACTAGCTGCAACTTGAATTCCCTACAACCCAATCTTCTAAACCTTCTGAAACACCCACTAGAACCATGATCTAGATGAAAGCAAGGCTGGTCCAGGCAACTACTGGCAACTGAACTTTAAATCTGTAAACAACTGGTCGTTCAGGCTTTAACACAAACATCTGGTGTGCTTGACTGATGGTTTGAGACCGAGACTGAGAAGAAAAAGAATTAACAAGGCAGTGTTGAACATGGAATGTTTAAAGGATTTTGTATGGTCCGTTGCCATGGGTTTGATTCGAAATTGTTGAAATGGTGTGTTGAATGTTAATCTTACATGGACGAGTCTGGGATGTTAGGAATAAGCAACAATACATGTTTCCATCACCAACCGGAGATGCACATTACGTGCTTGATCAACTTCCTGAATGAGTGGCCAAAGACAAGTTTCATTGATGGAAAGTTGGAGTTGCCTGTCAGTCTTGTGTAACTGACATGCTTAGTTAGTTGTTACAAACTCTGATTTTGGCCTTGTATGATTTCGTTTATAAGAAAAAGGAAGAGAGAATCACCCGGCAGGATCCTAGCATTCCGCTTGGAATTCTAGGCGAGATGTTAGGACACCGCCCGTCCTATTCATCTCAAACGCTCTCTTCGCACATGTGCCACAACACCAGGTGTGTTGCTAGCACTTCTCCCCACCAGGCGTGATTTTGGGATAGCGCCCGTTTCTCTAGCGTGATCCTAGGATACCGTCCAACTACATGCGTTACGCTAGGATTCCGTCTCACATCGAGCGAGACGCTAGAAGTCCGTTTAGCGCAAACGTTACGCTAAAATTTCGCCCGTCCCCCCAAGATACCCTGGAATAACGCTCAACAACAGGCGAACGTGTAGGACACCGCCTGACTATTTACGGCTATTCTTGGGATGAAATAAAGAGTAAATTTTTTAGTCTTTTAACCTTTGGTCTAATCGCATGGTTGGAGATGCCCTTATCAATATAATGTCGTCTCGATCTTTAGTTTTTATCGTAACAGCAATAAAAACGTATCGTTTTCCTTTGTCGGCATACATGGTGTTTGTTTTTCTCTATTGATTCCAAGCGTTATTAATTTAAAGAGTTTGTAAGCTAGTTTTCTTCTTGTAATATTAATATATGCCCGACCCAACGTTGTATAACAAGATAAAATGTCTAATTTTAAAAATCATGTATGTATGTACAAACTACACGTAGTCTCAACAATGCATATTTAATGCATGCGGATGCGAAGAACTCAATTCTCAAGTCTCAACAACATAGAAAAGGGACACAAATCTTTGTACCAATTATCACCATATCACGTGAGATCCAAGCATACCCACGACACGACACGACTAGATATGTCAAAACCTCAAGTTGTCATCGTGAAGCATAGTGTGTTAACTTAAGTTATTAACTTATTGTTTTTCTTCTGTATGTCTTTGTTTTACAGTAGTTTTAACATTATAAACTTTGAGAGGAAGTGTGGAGAGAGATGTTGGATATCAAAGATTTGAAAGAGACGAGTTGTGTACTAAGAATCTACGCACGTGAGATGTGCCATTGCTCTTTGCACATGCACCTTAGAGGGATAGAGAGAAAGATTGGAGAGTGGATAGAGAAGAGTCATACACATACATGATACATGTGTAGGTAGTTAAAGAAAGAGAGGCCAAGAGCAAAGACTAGCCAATATACCAAATAGTCCAAAAGTGGTTTGGTTTTGAGACAACTTTTATTTTATTTATGGATGTAAATTTCTGTCAAAGCTAAACCAAAAGGTGATCGACAATAAAAGGCAACATCAAAAGTAGAGGGATAACTGATAAGTGCCCCCACAATCCATACCCATTACACGCTCTCCTCATCCAGTAATAATACATACCATAACATTACAAATTCTCGACTTCCAAATGAAGCATTCTTCTTCTTCTGATTTGCCTTAGTTAACATTCTCTTGATCTCAACAGAACCATCAAGCTTATAGCTTTTCTCCTGCTACTAGTCCATGCCACGACCGTAGGCAGCCTAGTTTAGCTTACAGGAACAAAAATAAAATAGTATACTCTATTTTGTTTGTCTTTTCATTAACTACATTACTGGTACTAAATAACTATTTTTAGCTCATTTTTTTTAATAAACTAAGTTGGTACTAAGAGTAATTCCAATGGACATTGATATTTTAGTCGATATGCTAAACCATGTGGTTTGGTAAATTCAATTTTAGGCAGTAGAGAATTGATAAATTAACCAAGTTGACCCAATTGTTATATAAACAAATATTTTTTTAATTAATGGGGTCAATTTTTTATATAAACAAATAATTTTTTTTATTAAATAGGACCAGTTTCTATTTTAAAATTAATTTATATATACAAAGTAAACTAAAATAACTAACTTAATTAAATTTAATATAAAAAATTATTTTATTCAGCCTATGTTGAGCCGATCGTCTCAAATTGATTCGATCGACTCAACTTGAGCCTCGTTTGGAAAACTCCTACAAATAGTCATTTTCCAAGCGAGATTTTATTTTTGCGCATCTACTGTGGGATGGTATTTGGAAAATCAGTCAATATATCCACCCCACTGGCTTTGCTCCAAGGGAAACGCATATGAACCAAAGAGTGCTACTATGGGTGATTTTAACATCTATATCTTTGTAAAGTTAAAAAGGAATCCCACAAATTTAAAGAGGTCGTTATGGAATAGTCCATCCAGTCATAGTCTGACCGGATATCCCATCCAGACATTGAATATATGGATATTTTATTATTATTATTATTATTCCATCCGGTCACTGAATGATTGGATGAGAGTTTTTTTTCTTCCAATATATGTAATTAGGGACAAATATATTTGTTCCTGATGTATAACAATGGTTTCTGTTTTAGTTATTGACGGTTTTTGTTTAATTTAGGACGATTGTAACAGTTGCTAATTTCAAAATATAAAAAGATATATGAGTGATCATACATAGCATTTTTTTGGTTTATCCATGGTGGGTTTTGGCTCCACTCGTTGTTGAGGATCCACATACATGTGGATACTCCTTAAGTTACGAATGATTTTACCTCCATTGATAGTGCATAATTCACATGGTTTCAGTTTCAAATCCATACCACTATTTGTTATAGTTCTTGTATATTACTAGTTATTATGTTTGTTTCTATCTTATGTCTTATATTAGGTGAATCATCCGAAATCAAGGAAATTGCTACAAAAGTACTAAGGAAATGGAGTCAACAAATGAATACCACTTGGAAGTTATCCAAACCCAGAATTATTCACCTATATCTTGAAGAGAATCGAAATACAAAGCCAACGCAAAAAGAATGAGGTCATTCCGATATCGGACGAAGAAGTTATGGGCAAAACAAGTTTGAAATATTTGAATCTACAAAGAGAGGTTCAGCCGGAAATCCATATAACCAATAGTAGCCAAACCTGGAGCGGAAAATCAAAATTTTCGGTGAGTCTACAGAGAGAAGTTGGCCACTAAGTCAAATACCATTAGTAGCCGAACCTGACACTCATATGGAGCAAAAATAGGTTGTCAGGTTCGGCCAGTATTCCATACACATTAGTAGCCGAACCTGACATTGTTCTAGGACATTTTTAATATGTTTTTGACTCTATTTTGGGGAGAACATGGGTCTAGAAGGATTCTAATACCTAGATATCAATAGAACTATATAATAAGACTCCCAAGACATGAAGAAGATACCTTTTACATTACTTTACAAGTATTGGAGAAGAGAACAACACAAGAGGAGAAAGTTAGGGTTTCGAAGTGGTTCCATTATCATAACGATTTCTTATCTACTTTCTTATATGTATAACATGGATTCTTCTACATCCATGAGTAGCTAAAAACCTAATTGATTGAGGATGAATTCTAAGTTCTAAACATGATTTTATTTAATATATGATTTTATTTTGAGTTCTTCACATGATTATCGTTTGTTTATACTACAAAGAATGGTTATGATTGATTGATAGATTGTTTAGGTGGCCAACTACATTGATTTGTTGATTCAATATATTGGTAGTATTGAGTTGTGAGATAAGTAATAGTCCATTGACTCGTATACAAATAGAGAAGAAAAGACCTTGCAGAGGAATTCTGTGGAGCAATTGTGTGTATGAACAACACTAGTAAGTGGACCTTAATCTAAGAGTCTAACTGCTAGGATTAACCTATAAATTCATAAAATATAAAGCATTCGACCAAATTACATCCTGAGTGATCTACTACTAGGTGGTTAGGACGAATAGAATCTGGTAGGCGATAATTTCCGTATCCAGTGATATAAAAAATTTTGGGGTAACACTGATCTAGTTGTTATTCTACAGTTGGTGATAATCTGTAATTAACAATGAGTAGATGAACATATTAACTTGATGAATGTTTATTTACGAAGAAGGATTCCTCGATCATATCACTCTCCATTGTTTACAACTTTACTTTTAATTGCTTATTTATTTACTTAGCTTAAAACCTAAAACAAACCCCCCCCCCCCCCCTTGTGACATTTGACAACTAGAACGCATTGCTCTTCATAGGAACGAATCTTATTTACTACTATATTATTCATTAGTAAAGTAGAATATAAGTGAATTAATTTATGCACCTACGATACGCATCAAATTTTGGCGCCGCTGCCGGGGAGAAGTTGGTTTTAGTTGTTATTTATTTTCGTTTATTTTTTGTTTTTAGGTTTATTTTTAGCTTTTAACTTTTTTTTCTAGATATATTTTTCTTGGTTTCAGGAACATTCTCTTTGGTGAATGCTTAAAGAGCGCAAACCAAGTCCCATTAGTATACGTCTTCAATCAGGTATTTTACTAAAATACTTTGTTCGAGCAGTGAACACTCCGCTTCTTCCTAGTTCGTCACCAAGTGAATTTTTAGATTCATACAAAGAGGAAGATCACGTAGAAGAGATGGGTGGTCTTCAACCTCCGGAGAAGAAGTTACAAGAGTTGATATCTTCATGCTTAGATTCACAACCATTGTGTATTACTCTAACTGATACAGTGGAGCTGAAGTCGAATATTATTCACCATTTGCCAAAGTTCAAGGGACTTCCAGGCTAAGATCCGAACCGTCATCTTCAAGTATTTCAGCACAAGATGATAAGTCTCAGGCAAGGTACCGACGACGGTGATAAGGCTATGCTGCAATCCTTCCCATTTTATTTAATATATCTAGCATAAGAGTGGTTGTGTTACCTTTCTCCAGGGAGTGTTACAACATGGACTGAGATGAAAAATCTATTTCTAGAGAAGTATTTTCCTGCTTCTAAGGCGGTCGTTGTTCCTAAAAAGATCAGTAGCATTATACAGATTACTGGGGAGTCTCTTAATGAATAATGGGAGAGCTACAAAAGGTTATTGGCGATCTTCCATCACTACAACATATCCTCCATACTCATCATTCAATACTTCTATGAAGAATTACTTCCAGATTAGAGAAATTTGATTGATGTAGTCGTTGGTGGTTCACTTACTGAAAATACACTCTCGTAGGAAACTAGTTTGATGGAGAGTATGACTTCTAATGCACAACAATTTTATACAAGAAACGACTTAAATATCATAAGAGTTAGTGAGATAGGAGAGTCTTCAAATGCAGATCATCGGTTGAGTACCATTGAAAAGGAAATTTATCGTATAACTTCTGTAGTTACTTCGCCATACGAAGTGGAGGACGAGGTTAATGCTTTATTCCTTAATCCAAGGCCAAAGTATGATCCTTATTCTAATACTTATAATGCTGGTTGGAAATATCACCCAAATTTCAGCTATGCGAAAAAACAGGATGCATCCCCCTATGCCAGCTTATAGACGACATAATTGTTTTCAACAACCACAATTCCGACCACAGCCTAATGATCAAGACTCTAAGCTAGACACTTTGATCTCTCTATTCCAACAAAGTCAACAAAAAACTTATCAGAATTAGTTGAAAACTGACTCAGCCATTAAAAATCTGAAAACTCAAATGGGGCAACAACCGATATGAATCTACTGAAGGAACATGCATCAACGAAACTGCCATCAGAACCTTTTATGAATCCGAAAGAACACGTTAATGCAATGACCTTAAGAGGTATAAGGCAAGTTGAAGAACCACAACAACAAGAGAAGGTTAGTGGTGACTTAGAAAAGGAAGTAGAGGAAGAAATTGTGCCAAAGGAAAAGCCAATCTTTACCGGCCAACCTAAGGACACGGTTCTTACCTTTACCATACCACCTCTTTTTCCTAGTCATTTTTCCAAGTCCAAGAAAGAAGCTCAAGATGAGGAGATTATGGATATCTTCGAGAAGGTGCAAATCAACATTGAAGTCATCAAAACTATGCCTAGATATGCCAAGTTTTTGAAGGATTTATGTACAAAGAAGGATAGGATGATTCCTAAGGAAGTCACTATGGTGGGCGAGAGTGCTACGACTATGTTATTGAAGAAGATGCATGCAAAGTGTACGGATCCTGGAGGATTTATGGTGCCAGTTACTATTGATACTAAGAGGTTTGAGCGTGCTTTACTTGATTTGGGAGCATCCATAAGTGTTATGTCAGCCGATATTTATGATTCTTTGAATCTTGGACCTTTAAAAAAGACATGGATTACCATTAAATTAGCAAACAAGTCCAATATATATCCTAAGGGACTAGTGGAGGACGTGTTAGTTCAAGTGAATGAGTTAGTCTTTCCGGTTGATTTCTATATTGTAGATATGCAGAATGGAGAAAACAGTTCATCTACTTCGTTATTACTTGGGAGACCGTTTATGAAAACTGCAAAGATGAAGATTGATAGTGGTACACTCACTATGGAATTTGATAAGGAGATTATTCGCTTCAACATATTTGAATCCATGTGTTATCCTAGTGATGTTCACTCTGTTTTCTCTATCGATGTTATTGGTTCGCTAGCACAACAAATGTTTGATTTGAACAGTGAAGATAAACTTGGAGTTGTGATGTGTAATAGCATTGAATTGGACGTTCATGGGAAGCCAAACTTGGACGTTGACTTAGCTAAAAGCTAGTGGATATGTGTGGGTGCCTTAACGGCATTACAAGAATCTAAAACATATAATATTTTTTATATTTCTTTACCCGTAACTGATGAGGTTCCTTTACCTTCTATTGTGAAGGCACCTAAACTAGAATTGAAGCCTCTTTCCGACAACTTAAAGTATGTTTACTTGGGTGATAAAAAAGAGCTTCCGGTGATCGTTGCAAAGAACCTCACTGCCATACAAGAAGAACGCTTGATTAGGGTTCTGAAAGAGAAAAAAAAGGGCCATTGGTTGGAAAATTGATGACATCAAAGGCATTAGTCCATCCATGTGTATGTGTAGAATCCTAATGGAAGACGATGCAAAGCCAGTACATGATGCTCAACGTAGGCTTAACCCCCCGATAATGGAGGTCGTGAAGAAAAAGATCCTCAAATTGCTAAGTGTGTGGGTGATTTACCCAATTTCTGATAGCAAATGGTTTAGTCCGGTACAGGTGGTACAAAGAAGCCTGGTGTCACTGTTATCAAAAATCAAGATGATGAACTTTTTCCTACGCGAGTTCAAACAGGATGGAGAGTATGCATAGACTACATAAAGCTTAATTCTGCTACCCGAAAGGATCAATTTCCTTTACCTTTCATTGATAAGATGTTAGAGATGTTACCGGGACATTCACATTATTAATTTTGGACGGTTATTCAGGTTACAATCATATTTTTATTACACCAGAGGATCAATAGAAGACTAATTTCACTTGTCCCTTTGGTACTTTTGCATATAGACGGATGTCGTTTGGTCTTTGCAATGCGCCAGCCACTTTTCAGAGATGTATGGTTAGATATTCTCTGACTATGTGGAACGCATCATTAAGGTACTTATGGATGATTTAGTGTTTATGGTGATTTATTTGATAATTGCTTAGAAAATCTTGAACTTGTGCTTAAAAGATGCATAGACACTAACCTTGTTCTAGATTGGGAGAAATGTCACTTTATGGTAAACCATGGTATAGTGCTCGGTCACATTGTATCCTCTCGAGGGCTCGAAGTAGAAAAAGCAACGATAGACCTAATAAGAAACTTACAATATCCCACTTCGGTGAGGGAGATTCACTCGTTTCATGGTCATGCAGGTTTTTACATGAGGTTTATCAAGAATTTCTCCAAAATCTTAATGCCAATGTGCAAATTGTTGCAAAAAGAGGATACTTTCAACTTCGACAAGGAGTGCAAGGATTCCTTTGACAAATTGAAAGAATTTTTGACAACTGCACCTATTATCAAGTCACCCGATTGGAGATTACCGTTTGAGTTGATATATGATGTGAGTGACTATGCAGTTGGAGCCATTTTGGGTCAAAGGGTGGAAAAATTGTCCCACGTGATTTACTATGCATCTAGGACCCTAAATGATGCACAAATCAACTATTCTACCACGAAGAAAGAGTTGCCGGATATAGTTTTTGTACATAAAAAATTTAGAGCATATTTGGTGGGTACAAAAATGGTTGTATATTATGATAGAGGCTAAGCCAAGGCTTATACGGTAAATACTGTTATTGCAAGAATTTGATATTGAAATTAGAGATAAGAAAGGTGTTGAGAATACAATTGCAGATAATCTTTGTAGACTTGTTATTTCCAAGGAAGAATTTCCCTTACATGATCGATTACCAGACTAACAAATTTTCTCAATAGAAGATTCAGCACCTTGGTACGCTGATATAGTGAACTACTTGGTTACAAGGAAAGTACCTAGTATAATGTCTAATTTTCAAAAGCTTAAGCTTAAGAAGATAGCCAAGCAGTATGTGTGGGATGAGCCCTACTTGTGGAAATACGGTTCTGATCAAATTATCCGCCGGTGCGTACCTAACTCTGAATTTTAATCCATCCTATCTTTTTGTCATTCTAATGCATGTGGTGGTCACTTTGGTTCTAAACGTATCATTCTCAAATTCCTTGAGAATGAATTTTATTGTCCTACTTTATTTGAGGATGCATATTTTTTGTAAATCTTGTGATAGATGTCAACGAATGGGCAATCTAGGTGCTCGAAATCAAATGCCACTCACATCAATTCTTGTTGTAGATATTTTTGACGTGTGGGGAATTGATTTTATGGGCCCTTTTATCAATTCAAATGAAATACTTTTTTTCTATGGATTATGTTTTGAAATGGGTGGAAGCTAAAGCCACCCCTACTAATGATTCTCAAGTTGTTTGTGAGTTTGTGAAGGAATATATTTTCACTAGACATGGTACACCACGTGTGGTTATCAATGATGGAGGCTCACACTTTCGGAAATCCTTCCATGCTCTCCTCAGGAAGTACAACATAACTCACAAGGTCGGTACGCCGTATCACCCACAAACTAGTGGGCAAGCTGAAATTTCAAATCGTGAGATCAAGTCCATCTTGGAGAAAACTCTTAACATTATACGGAAAGATTGGAGCGTTAGGCTTAACGATACATTATGGGCATATGGAACGGCTTACAAAACAACGATCGGTATGTCTCCATATCGGTTGGTTTATGGAATTTTTTTTCATCTTCCGGTTGAACTTGAGCACAAGGCTTTTTGGGCGATAAAGATGTGCAACATGGATTATGACAATGCGGGGAAACATAGGAAATTACAACTTAGCAAGCTAGAGGAGAAAAATAAGCTTTTCCATGACAAGATGATTTATTAGAAGAATTTTATTGTGGGGAAAAAAGTTCTTTTATTTTATTCTCGTCTTAAACTATTTCCTGGTAATTTAAGGACCCGATGGATTGGACCGTATGTTGTAACTAATGTTTTTCCTCATGGTGCAGTTGAGATTACTAGTCTCCGAGATAGGTTAAAACAATACTACGAACATCGCTTATGTAGATGTAAATGTGCTTGAGTTTAGCGATTTTCTCCCTCTGAAGGAGTAATACGGGAGAGTAGAGAGTCAATATGACGACTTTAAACAAGCGCTGCATGGGAGGCAACCCATTGGTTTTATATTTCTATCTTTATCTTTTGATTTTTCTTAGTTTTTCATATCATATTAGGAACTTCCCACCTTGAATATTACATTGGACGAGTCGATTTACATTGAGGACAATTTTAAGTTTAAGTGTGGGGGAGCGGTTAAACATATCAAATTCTTAAGTATTCACTTTTAGATAGAAAATTTTCAACTTTTTGTACATATTTGCATGAATACCTCCAACTTTTAAAGATTTTAGAGTCACTTTGTATACTTCTAGCTAAGTTCACATAGGGAGTTCTAACCGAAACAACTGAACTTAGAAGTATTAGAGAACTACATTCGGGTTGCTTAGTTCTTGAGAGTAGAAGAGTCTGCGGAATGGTTAGTGATTGAACTGTGGCTATGAATGGTTTATGTGTATGAATGGGTTTGCATTAGATTTCGATTTGCATGAAAGGAGACTAATATGGAAGAAGATGAGTATCAACAGAGTCACTCTAATCACCAGCTGCAAGACGCATATCACATGTTTGAGAGAATGCCTGAGAAATTTGTTTTTCACAACATCAAGCTCCGCTGTTACCCGTTTTGTGTTGTTACTTCTATGGGTTCGAAATAGAAGATAGTGACGAAACATGTTTGTTGTTGGAACTCAATTGCAAAGAATGGTGGGTTGTTTAAAAGGATTTGAACTGAATGTCAGCAGAATGGCTAGAGTTACATGGTGGTTTAGGTAAAGTTTCTTGGCCTGAATTGCAGTGATAAATTTTAGTTACTGCCATGGTCTTGTTGATTCTTCGAAGCTGAGAAACGAAGATTGGGTACAAATTCAGTTCTTGTTTGGTATGAGTTAATGGTGAACTGGTTTACAAGGATGGGAGCTATTTTGGAAGGCAAGGCGAGTAGGGAACATGGAATGTACATTGTTGGTGTTATGGAGTCGAGAGAAGTATGTTTGGTGCCATGGTTTAGCAACAACTCAAAATACCAAGTTCTGGCCGCAGATACACCTTGGGTCTTCGGGGTTTTGCCATGGTTCAGTGACTGATTCCAGTAAGGGTGAGATGGTTGTTGGAAGTTTAATATATAAGGAAATATTGGTAAGAATTTGGATAGATTTTCAAGCCTAAAAATCAGCCACCAGTTGATGGTGTTGTCGTCAGTTTTTTGTGATGAATGGCTGAGATAATGTATGTTTTAGAGTTTAACTTGAATTAGGAAACTTGGTTGTTTATCAAATACGACTTTGTAGGAAAGAAAAGATACATAAGGGGGGCGCAGATGCAAAAGAAGGACACCTCTTCACAACCAGATACATGCCCTCCTTGTTCTTGATGAAAGTTTCCAACCAGTTCGACATCACCAACTCACCTGATTACTCCATGTTTGCGACAACATCAACAATTCGAGCCCTGGATTTGCAATAACATCGTCGGCTGCGTCTTGGACTTTCATTCAAGTGTTTCTTTTCTTTAATTCTTTCAATTATTATTGTTAATAACATCTTTAGAATGAGTAGCTAATTTTCTTATTGATTAGGGAGGATTTCAAAATTCCGTAACATGATTTATTAATCAATTTTTGCAAGTAAAATCTTTTGATGAATATCTTTTATTGATTATCTTTTTCTGTTCTTATGACCATGAATGTTTGCAATTTATCTAAGTGCACAATTGTGTATCTTGTATGCAACTCTAATGCTAGTAGAGAGAATTTTAATCCGTAATTGTTAGATCAATCTTTACACAAGTAGCGAAATATTATTTGTTGCGAATGGATTTTGTGGACAATAGTGTAAAATAGATAACCCTAGGTTAATGTGTCGAACTTATGAACATGTGACTAGGAACAACTTGATTCACAAATACTAATACAATTGATTGAATTACACCTAGAGAGCCTATTTTAGGTGGTTCACTTGATTAGAATCCGCTAGAGAACTTATTCTATACGGTGAATTTTGGAATCCGAAGATTGGTTGAACTTATAACTTGTCTAAATTTGTTATCAATCGGATTTTATTGAAGGTTAAACATGTATGATTAATAATATCTTTGTTCGGTAGTGGAGAATGATTCCTTGATCAATTCATTCTCATAATTTGATAACAAACTACAATTTTTAGATTCAGTAAATCACAATAATCTTAGTTAATAACGCTTTTATAACATTTTTTGCTGAAAACCTCCCTTGGGATCGAACCTACTTGTCAATATACTACTTGTTAGTGTTAGAGAAGTAGGA
>JAJJMC010016059.1:304659-314979 GCA_023531435.1 Papaver californicum
GGAACGAATCTTATTTACTACTATATTATTCATTAGTAAAGTAGAAGATAAGTAAATTAATTTATGCACCTACGACATGGATCATCCATATCATAGGAGTTTCCATAATTAACCAATCAGTTACATAAGGTGTGTCAAAAACTTCTCATTTTCCGTGAAGTATACCTATCTACCCGTAGTTGAGATTTTTATCCAGATGGATCTGTTCGAATATATAAATCACGTGAGAATAGAATGGTTTTCAGTGATTCCATGTTTTTACGTAAAACATCTTAGGAACCCAAAAATAAATATTTAAAACATTTAACTATGTTTATTAGACTGGTTGCAATACAACTAGAATTCTCTGGCATTAGTTTTTTCTTCTATGCTTCTATATTGTAATTTTGAATGTTCGGGACTCAGAAAGAGTAGATACATCACAGAACAAATGAACCACAAATTCATATGGATTAATCCAAAATCAAAGTGTTTATTTGGAAATTATGCTACAAGGGATTTGTACTAATTTAAAAAATCCAATCAAGAAACAGAGAAATCCAAGCTCAAATCATTTGTTCAGAGAAACATCTGGAGGATAAGACTGCTAGCAAGGATTATTACGTAGTGAATATTGATCATATTGGCTTACTTATGCAAGAAGGATACAAAACTGATTGTTGAGAAAGAAGAGGAAGAAGATTTTATGGTTGTTTCGGATATGGTTGATGGACTTATTGGTGAAAACCCCCTACTTATGTACTCGAAAATATTAATAATAATAATATGAATGATGATTCCTAGGTAGTTGAAGTTAGTTCTTCTCAGGTGTATGAAATTACTTCTCCTCCTCAAGTTGATAATTCAGAGGTAGTTGAAAACCTTCTTCCTCAGGTTGATGATTCATAACTCAGTAATAATATTACTATGAGTAGTGTAGTGGAATTTTTCATAAATAAGTTAATGATTCCAAACCCTAAATTTTTAGTCTGATTGAAATAAACCAGATGTGAGATATGAAACAATGGACAAAACTGTATTACCAATTCTAATCAGTTGAACCGGTAAAAAACTGTTACCGACTGAGTCGACCTGGTTCGTTTTTAAACCGAACAGAAATAAAGTCAGTTCGGTGACGTTAGTAAAATTAAAAACCGACTATAGGATGGTTCGGCCGACGGTTTAAACAAAAACCAATCCGAACCGTACTGTTGCACCCCTAGCCAAGGAACACCATATGAAAACATGAATCCTCTAAGTCAAGGTTCTTTCATCAACTAATAAATCCTTGATCTGATTCTACAAGTACAGGTGGTAACGCAGATAAACGACTTGTAGGTACTCTCCAATGATTTTTTATACTTAAATACAATAATACATTTATGGGGTTTTATCCTCGTATTCCAAGGGTATATAACCGAAACTGAATAACTATTCTTGACGATTCTTGAGTGGCCTAATATCATAAGAGAATGACCTTAGGATAAATAAAAACTAAATATCAACTTGTTTCATGGATCCGAAAGAGAGTACTTCGAAATTATAACTATCAAAAAATAAAAGAAACTGAAATCTAAAATATCAGGTTCTCTTCTACCTAAGTAGAGATACTTCCATGCTTCTTAATCCCCAAAGAAAACTTTCAAAGTTGCTTCCTGATCTTGAAGGTTCAAGGGAGAATACGTGGACCCTCTATGAAACTTATCACACAAATATATAATGGGATGAGTTTTGATGTTGCATAAAGCCCCTATTTATATATCTCAACCAAGGCTATTAGCTTTAGAATAAAGATAACTTTGCTTTGTGTTTAAGCTAAGTAATCGTCGAAAACGCAATACACCATTTATGTGTTGGTATCCATATATATTACTTAGCTATATAACCATGGATAATTCCTTTACATTTATGAAAAAAATATTATTTCTAATATGGTATTCCTGAAATCTAATGCTCCTTTAATGTTAAGATATCTTCTAGATTTACTATTAATTATAGTTATTTGCATATAATGTATTTCACTTAATATGGATATTATTAATTATGGCAATCCCTGAGTATAGCAAGATTATAATCATTACACTAATTATTATAGTAGCAATCAATCTTAATGTTAGTTTTGCAGAAACTCTTACATGGATAAATTATGGTTCTCATTAGTTGTCACTAACTTACCTAAGTTACATACTTGTCTTAACAATTTTAAACATACCTTAGGTGGAAGTGGGGTCATATTCTAGTACTACTAACATATTTCGACTAACTCAACAATGTTCAAAAATTAGAGCATATATTTTCAAAAGCTAGGCAATTTTCGAAATTTACTTTATCTTATTTTTGAAACATCAACAATAGGACATCCTATGCTGACCGACCATTAGTTTTCGAAAGTATAACATGCTAGTTTTCAAAAACTATACAAATAATAGTATGACACAATAATTATACTTCATCCTTTGAAACTTTGATCAAATAAAAAAAATCAAGTCTTCACATACTTAGGCCAGATAATCAAGATTTTGTTCTTCGATAGATAAATGGAAATCATATAGAGGAAAATCAGTCTTAAGTTATTAATTTTATGTTTTTCAGTATGCAATCTTCAATTCTTCATGGATAACTCCAACTATTTAGTTCTACACCTCTATAACTTAAGTATAACCTAATATGAAGTTGACTCAGTAGTATATGTGTAAGACCACAACTTTTGATCGGGTTTAACTAAATCCATTAGTCTAATTCTGGACTAAAAATGCCTAAAACTCAAATATTCAAGTGTCGTTAACAATTTTAGTTGCTTGAATAAGAAATGTTAGGGCCTAATATAAATGCCCGCTTAGTTTACCGTCTTGGGTGCTATTAACATTGAATCATGCAACTGTGCACGTGTCACATTTTGGTTAAAATATAACCTGAGAAACCGAGAGAAAACAGGGATTCCATTTTTTTTCCTTTCTCTTTTGATCTATCTGGAGTTCTCTTTTACCATCTTCTCTATGTTCTCCTTCCTTGAGGGACATATAATGACTTAAATTACAGAGTTAGTGAGCACAGTGGAAAGGTGGTTACATTGAGTTTCTAATGGTGTTTTCTTTCATATAAAACTTGGTAGAAGAAGTTCATCTTTTAGATTCTAGATCTTCCATCTTCAAGTTCTGATTTGATCATACAAGCAGTTTGGGTTTATTATTCAATGAAAGTGATCATTCTTCATGTGGTGACCAAAATCTAGTCTTTGGATCACAACCAAATGAATTTAGAACATGATAAAGTATGATACCTTATCATAAAATGACTCACAATATCATTTAGAAAATGATAATCAATCAAAACTTAGAAGTAAATTGACTCAAATATTTAATGTGGTTCGACAGTCTAACTGTCTACATCCACGGGTAAAAGATTTGTTCCATTCTTATTAATCAACACCATTCAATACAGAAGAAAGTTATACTATAAAATCACAATCATGTTAATCATAGATTGATTGAACTAAAAATTTACAAAAGTCTCATACCTAAACTCTTTGCTATCACTTTTATGCCTTCTGTCCAATTTTTCTCCAGATTTTCCAACCCCTTTTCCTGTTTATGAGCTTGGTATTTATAGCCAATTTGATGGGTCCTACCAATCTACCTTTCCACCTATTTATTCTTATCCATTCTTGGTGCGTTATGTAGTCCCGCAAAGCTTATTTGCATTATTCGCAAGGTTTGATCGTTCTTCCCGCAAGTCTTAGCATGCGCACTACTTGTTTTCCGTAATTCCTCACTGGTTATCCCGCAGCTCTTCTGCGGTCTTGTATTTAAGTTACTGTTTTGTATTGGGATGAATGTTGCGGTTTTATTTGAATCATGGTATGTTTGATACGTAGTTCTTAAAAGTGAATCGTCATGCTTTAGTTCTTTTTTTTCCGCAGTTTGTGAAGCTGATACGTGTCCCTCATGAATCAACTCTCATCATTACTTCTTTATTATGTCAGACTTTCCCGCAACCTGGTGTCAGTCAAGCAGCAAGGCTATCTGTTTTAAGCAGTGTGTCTTACTTTCCCGTAACCCACGTGTCGATCATGCTGCAAGGATGTCAGGTTCAAACTTTATCGAGTTTGCAGCTGTCAATTCATTGCTTTAAAAGCTTTGTTTCAGTGTTTCTCATCCCATCGTAACTCGCTCCTCCTCCAATATTTTTTGGATACGTGTATCTTGTCTTCTTATTCTTAAAGTTGTTGTGTTTTTCATTCCTTTAACCTTTTCAGAGATTCTTCAACATCTTTTCTTTCTCCTGAACTTCTGAGATCAAGGATTCTCGTATCGGGATCAAGTTTTTCCTTTTCTGGTGACCAAATACACTAGAAACTTTTCTGACGTAACCTCAAAAATATATTTGTCTGGATTGACCTTCATTCTGTATTTCCGCAAAGCTTCAAATATTTCTCTCAAGTCTTGTAGATGATTTGTTGAAAGTTTACTTTTTATTAACATGTCATCCACATAAACTTCCAGGGTGCAGCCTATCCATGGCTTAAAAATTGCGTCTACTAAATGTTGATATGTTGCCCCTGTATTTCTTAACCCAAATGGCATCCTGGTATAACAGTACAAACCGTGTGGAGTAAAGAATGCAGTGTGCTCTTGATCTTCTTCAGCCAGAGCAATTTGATTATACCCTGATTGTCCGTCCATAAAGGATAAAGCCTCATGTCCTTCAACAACGTCCACCAACTGATCAATACTGGGAAGCGGATAACTGTCTTTTGGGCATGCTTTGTTTAAGTTGGTGAAGTCCATGCAAATTCTTACTCCGCCATTCTTTTTTGGTACTATCACCATGTTTGAAATCCAAGTTGGATACCGCACCTCTCGAATGAATCTCGCATCCATGAGCTTTTTTAACTCTCTTTCAACCGGAAAATGATATTCAGGTGCAACTTTATGTATGCGTTGCCGAAAAGGCTTAGCTTCCGGATGTATGTGTAACTCATATTGTAAGATAGTTGGGATGATGCCCGGCATGTCCTCCATCTTCCATGCAAAAATGTCCAAAAAATTTCTAAGTAGAATGACCATATTATGCTCCATTTCCGTTTCCATCAGCGTTCCAATCTTTATCATCTTGGGAAGTTCTTATGTTCCTATGTTGACATTTTTGGTTTCTTCGATTGATGTAAAGGTGGGTTTGGGAGCTCCTAAAAATGTGGTAGCCCCCTTTGGTTGCTATGCTGGAAGACTACCTTCATCAATCTTTGGCATGCTTTCCTTTATTGTAATACCTTCATTTGTTTCGTCTATTGCTTTACTTCCCGCAGTCTTAATCATATATTGGTTCAGGGCTTCTTCTTTAGCTTTCATCTTGCGCTCTTTTTTCCTATTTTGTTGCTGCTTTTGTCGTTCTTCATTCATGCGAACTTCTGCTAGAATGCAGGATTTTGCTTCATTTTGATCTCCTTTTATCTCCATTTCCCCTTGCGGTGTTGGAAACCGCAAGTATTGGTGATATGTCGAAGTTACCCCTTTCAACTGATGGACCCAGTGTCTTCCAATGATGGCGTTGTACGGAGACAGAGCCTCTAGTACGCTGAACTTAGTCAAAATACTTATCGGTCCAGCCGCAACATCAAGCAAGATTTCCCCTTTCGGTTTTGAAGTTAATCCGTTAAACCCATAAATTGTGTAACAAGAAGGCGTTAGCTGATCATCTTTTAACCTCATCCTCTGGAAGGTATCATAAAACAAAACATTAAGAGAGCTACCCCCATCCATAAGAATCTTCATTATATTCCATCCGGATACTGGCAGTGTAAGTACCAACGGATCATTATGCATTTCAATCTCTTGGTCAACCTCGTCCGCAGAAAAAGTTAGCGGGGATGCCATCCATTCTTCCCATACTTCAGTAACTCTTCCCGCAAATTTAAAGACTTCGTGACTGCGGACTCTTATATGCAATTTTCTATCAACAGCTGCACTCATGAATGACTGATCTGATTCATAATAAGAGATCATATTAATAGTTTGATTATTTTGAGGAATATTAACAGTTTTTCCCTTATTAATCCTTGGTGGGGGATCAGGTAATTGAATAAATTCTTTTAACTCCCCCGCATCGATCAACCTTTGTACTAGCATCATTAGATTCCTGCATCGGTCTGTGGAATAACCCCGGTAGCAATGGTATTAACAATACTCCTTGGAGTTCTGTGTGTGTGCGGGCTGTTGTTCCTTCGTCCATGGACACTGAAAATCTCGTCTGTTTTTTATTGCATTTAAAATTTCTGGATAAGGAATATTGAGTTTAGTAAAAAATTCTCCTCAAATTGTTGGATGAATTTTCTTCTTTCCTCTATTTTCTCGCTTTGATTCAATGTTTGGAGTTTTTTCCGCAAACCTCTTCCCAGAACCAGATGACGGTTCTACAAAATTGGCTCTTTTGGCATTTCCCTGGGGTTGTGATGTTATTCTCGGATGTTTCCTCTGGATGTCCTGCAATCTTGCATATTTCTCAATGATATATTTGAGATCCCCTTCTCTTTGTGGGTTTTTATCATGGATATCAACAAAGAGTTGACTTTCTCAATTGGATATTCCCAATTTATAACAATTGATAGCGACTTCTGGAGTTACATCCCCGATTGCTTGACAGATCGTCTGCCATCGATCTGTATAATCTCGGATGGTTTCCTCAGTCCATGAGGCAAGAGAGTATAGCTTGTCCATCCCCTCATCTGTGGGCTTGTTATACATGTATGCTTCTAGGAACTTGCGGGTTAACTGTGTGTAAGAATACACCGTCCCTTCTAGTAAATTATCATACCACGCCAAAGCTATTCCTTTCAAACTCGAGGGAAAATAACGGCACATAACAACATCATCTTGCTCCCAACGTGTCATGATGCGATTGTAATACTTCAGGTGGGTTGTTGGGTCTTTTGTCGCATCTTAGCATTCAAAAATGGGAATACTACATTCATCGGGCATTGGTGCGTACGCCAGGTGCGGCGCCAACGACGTTCGTCTTGCTTCTTTTAACACTTCTTCTAATAGTCCACCCTCTTTATTTTTTAAATTCTTAATTTCTTCTCGCATTTGCTCCATGTCCTCATAGCATTTTTGCCACCTATCATTTGCAACCTTGAACCATTTAAATTCAATCTATCTGGTTCATACCGCTGGCGTGCGGGTTCCACTACCATTACTCTTTGATCTTTATTGGCTTGCACTTTTCTCCTTGTGGGTCTACTGGAGTTTGCTTCTTGCCCCTTTGTTCTAGTTGTAGATGGTTCCGCACCGTGCTGGGATTTTTCTTTGAGTACTTGGTTTTCTCTGGTCAAAAGTGTAATTTGTTCCGCACAAATCTGTTGTACCTTGCGCATCTCGTCCATTTCTTCCATTAATTGTTGAAAGTGATCAATACTATTTTGAGAATTTTCTTCAAACGAACGATTATCTGTGTGGTCTTCAGAATTGTTTACTTGATCATTGATGGGTTGTTGCCCTTGTGATTCTCCCACCATTTCCCTTTGTTGAGGAGACCCTATTGCATTACTCCCCTGATTTTCTGAATTGGCATCTTGATCTTGCATGTTTCTATGTGACACTGTTTCCATTTGCGTGAACCCTTTTGGGATGTTGTGATTTCTTCTAAGCTCATTCTTATGTTGTTGTAGGGATTTCTTTACCAGTATTATAAAAGATCTCAGATAATAAGTTATGTGTTTCAAAAAGTTTTATCATTCTCAATAAATATATAATGCAACCTAATTGAAAGAAAATATTAAATTTAATTTTTAAGTTGTTACGTACAAACCGAATAATTCTCTAGTTTTCACATATTTTGTATAATCATGTGCTAACATGTTAATATCAAGTTTGAAAATTCAACTGAAAACTTATTTCATTGTCTCTTTCAAAAATCAAAATTTTAGTTTAATGTAGAAATCAAGAGTTTGATAAACATAACATAATGGTCTGGTGAAAATTTATAAACTAAATTTTCGAACCATCAATTTAAAGAATATCCTAAGTAATTTAACATATATATAAGGTATGAAATAATGAAATAATGTGTATGATATAAAAACCAAATTCATATGTCCATGAATTGATTAATTCAAAGGAAAACCATATGTAAAGTTTTTTCAATATGACTCTCAATCATTGTTCTTGAAGGAAAATAATTTTTTAACAAAACATGACTCAAAATTTTAAAAACGTAAATTTTTTGACAGGTAGAATAAATTTTTTACTACCTCCCTGTTTCTAGCGCCAAATTATGGTGACCAAAAATCAAGTTTCTTTGGATCACAACCAAATGAATTTAGAACATGATAAAGTATGATATCTTATCATAAAATCGACTCACAAGATCATTTAGAAAATGATAATCAATCAAAACTTAGAAGTAAATTGACTCAAATATTTAACGTGGTTCGACAGTCTAACTGTCTACATCCACGGGTAAAAGATTTGTTCCATTCTTATTAATCAACATCATTCAATACAGAAGAAATTTATATTATTAATCATGTTAATCATGGATTGATTGAACTAAAAATTTACACAAGTCTCATACCTAAACTCTTTGCTATCACTTTTATGCCTTCTGTCCAATTTTTCTCCAGATTTTCCAACCCCTTTTCCTGTTTATGAGCTTGGTATTTATGTCCAATTTGATGGGTCCTACCAATCTACCTTTCCACCTATTTATTCTTATACATTCCTGGTGCGATATGTAGTCCCGCAAAGCTTATTTACAGTTTTCGCAAGGCTTGATCGTTCTTCCCGCAAGTCTTAGCATGCGTACGGCTTGTTTTCCGTAATTTCTCACTGGTTATCCCGCAGCTCTTCTGCGGTCTTGTATTTAAGTTATTGCTTTGGATTGGGATGAATGTTGCGGTTTTATTTGAATCATGGCATGTTTGACACGTAGTTCTTAAAAGTGAATCGTCATGCTTTAGTTCTTTTTTTTCCGCATTTTGTGAAGTTGATACGTGTCCCTCATGAATCAACTCTCATCATTACTTCTTTATTTTGTCAAACTTTCCCGCAACCTTGTGTCAGTCAAGCAGCAAGGCTATCTGTTTTGAGCAGTGTGCCTTACTTTCCCGCAACCCACGTGTCGATCATGCAGCAAGGCTGTCAGGTTCAATCTTTATCGAGTTTGCAATTGTTAATTCATTGCTTTAAAAGGCTTTGTTTCAGTATTTCTCATCCCATCGTAACTCGCTCCTCATCCAATAGTTTTTGGACGCGTGTATCTCGGATTTTATTCCCTCACACTCCATATTAAATTTGAGGACTTTACAGGTTTTAAATTTGTGAGAAAATGAATTAGAGTTCTTATGAAATTTGGGTATTTTTTTGTAATTCGTTGGTTAAACCATAATTTCTGTAAATGAATCAATTGGGTTGCTGTTGTTTTATCTACCATGTGATTTTATTGAAGTAAATTTTGATATTTAGGATTTCATAAAAATATGGATTCATTATGAGCATTTAGAGATTTCTTTGCAATTTCTGTGTTCGTGTATTAACTATATAGAGACGGAGGGGGTGAAAAATTCAAAATTCAGCGATGAAGGCACTGAGGTTCGATGAGCGGATGAAGAGATGGCAGTAGTCATGCTACTGATGAGGTGACCAAATGGATCTTTAATGTACTCTTGAATGGTATAGTGGATTACTATCTCCCTCATATTGCACTTCACTACCAAAAAAAATGGGTTTAAGTGACTACTCGTTTTAAGTCGCTTAAAGCCCCTTTTAAGTCGCTATAACCGTTATAGCGACTAATGTGGCACTCGCTCCGTTGGTTTCCCAAAGCCATGTATGTCAAAGCCTTGAGCGACCATGCAGTTGCTCTAGTAATAAACCAACTAACCTAAATCGAGTACTTTTCTCATTGCTTAACATTTAGACCAACTAACATGGAGCAAGTAAAAGTGTGATCGCTTAACATGTAGACCAACCAATATAGCAAGTAAAATATCAATCGCTTCAGATATACCAATCATTCTAAAGCAAGTAAAATACTTATTTGATAGATACATGGAGCAACTCGACCTAAATTTGCTTGGTTAAGGTTTTAAGCGATCAAATTGTTTTGCTCGCTAAAAGCGTTTTCTGATTTTGATTGGTCTGAAGTTGGTTTCTCAAGCTTTTGAGGTAGCAAAGTTTTTAAACTACCTAGTTGGAAGATATATGGAACAACTTAGTTTGAAGTTACTTAGTTAAGGTTTTAAGCGACCAAATAATTTTGCTCGCTAAAAACAGATTGGCCTAAAGTTGATTGCTTAAAGTATTAAGCAATCAAATTATTTTGTAATTCTGATTGCTTAAAGTTTTA
>JAJJMC010016059.1:314989-357057 GCA_023531435.1 Papaver californicum
AAAACCATGAGAGAAATTGAATGAGGCCAATTGAAATTCCCAAGGTTAATGGGCACTAGGTCAAAATGATGGATAATGAGAGAAACCGATAAAATATGAGAGAAATTGAATAAGGTCGATTGACATCGGGTAAGATTAACATATAACAAGCAAAATTAAGTGAACTAGATGGAAATTCGATTTGAATTAACCGAAAACTAAATAAACCCATGGAATCCAGTAAAAATCGATTAAGTGAAGTTAATGGTCGGGGTTCAACCTAATTCATCAAATCATAACACTAAAACAAATGACAAACTAAGAACCCTAATTACGTTACGTTACGATAACACTAAATCCGTTACGTTACGATAACACTAAATATCCGATAGAAATATCTGATTCCGACATCCGAAATCTGTTATCCACCTTTCAAATTTTCGTTTTAACACAACGATAATCACAAAGGTAATTAACACACCATCCGTATGAGCATCCAACATCGAATCTGGACCATCAAAATCTTTCCATGATCCATATGAGGTGGCTTATCCACCGTTAAATTTTTGTTTTCAAAACCCTAAAAAAAATCTCTTCATTTTCGGTTGGGGTTCAACCTAATTCATCAAATCATAACACTAAAACAAATGACAAACTAAGAACCCTAATTACAAAAAAAAACAAATATTTTTGATGAATCATAATTTCCGAAATCCGTTACGTTACGATAACACTAAATATCCGCTTCCAACATCCGAAATCCACCTTTCAAATTTTCGTTTTAACACAACGGTAACTAACACACAATCCGTATGAGCATCCAACATCGAATCTGGACCATCAAAATCTTTTCATGATCCGTATGAGGTGTCTTATCCACTGTTAAATTTTTGTTTTTAAAACCCTAAAAAAAATCTCTTCATTTTCAGTATTTGTTTTTCGCTCTCTTCCAATTTGAGCCGCCTTAGGAGAAAAACTAGTTCCATCTACTGCAACATCACCACCACCACGAATCTAGATCATTCAACACCATCACGACGATTGCAGATTATCTAAATAAAGATTAGGTGCATTTGCTGTCTATTTGGAGCCATGGCATGCCGATATTTTTGAGTTCCTAGATCTAAGGAAGAATCATGGAAAGGTATAGTTGGATGCTTTATTGAGGTCATCTTCTGTAATTTGTTCACTTTTGTAAGATTTTTTTTCATGAGTATCTATCTGTTTTGTCTGTGAAGGGATCTTATATTAATCCATGCATATTTTAACTTGTTTGACTTGTGCAGGAAGAACAATGGGCTCGTGATTTATTGTATGCTATTTGGGTTCCAGACCTCTTTATGTGCAGGAATAACTTGTTTTTCTTTTATTTTGATTTTTTTTTTTTTTGTTAGGGTTTTTGGTTGGTTTTGTTAATGAGTTTTTGTGGGGTTTATGTAGATGTTTGTGTCCGGAACTGTATCCAGAAGAGAATTGTAAATTTATTCGATCTAAGAATATTCGTCTTTTCCAATTTGGAATATAAGGAACAAAGGTATATTCTTCGTTTTTTTTTTACTGGGTCAAAATTGATGGCTCAAAGTATAAATTTTGATCAATTTTTGAGTTTTACAGCCAAAACTGAGTTTGATTAATTATCAATTTGCTTTTTTAAGGCTCTTTTGTTGTAGGTTTTTTGTTTTTTTGTGAATTGTGCTAGATAGGGAAATTCTTCCTTGATTACGGAATGTTTGTTTGCTATATGAATTCGGGATATGTTACCAACTAACTGTAGATAGAGAATGATACTTGTACTGCTGTGTAAGAATTTGTTGATTTAGTTGAACGTCTCAACCGATTTAAATGTTGGAGTCTCTGTTAAGTTAGTTCTTGATTTTTGAAACATTAAAGGAACGGGGTTAAGGGAAATATGACCTAACCTGGTGGAGGACTAGGCAATCTGCTGCCCTCTTGAAATACTATTGAGAAGTTATTCGGGAGCGACTTAGGGTTTGAAAGGATGGGGTGTGGCTTGTCTCGTTCTAATTTTTATTTTGAGTGATTGAAGTTTTGGAAAGAATGATCATGAATTAAGGTGTGAGTAGAATTTGGGTTATGAGGACTAGAGGGACTCAATTGGTTAATGATGTTTTAATAGTTGTCTTGTTCGAAAGGGATGCGATCTAATTACTTCAATTTGTATTTAAAGATATAGGTTAAGGGTAATCCATAGCTCTTAGTTACATTCGCAAAGCTTTCAAACTCTTATGTGGATCTGCTAAGGTTACCTCATCCCATGTCCCAAGTGTCATAGCATTCTACATGTTTCTTTTGTTCATGGACATTTACTTGAGTGCTGGAAACCACTGAGATTTGAAACTTTATAGATGTATATTTGAATGTGCTGAGTAATTCTTATGTTATCATAAGGAGTAATTCTTGTGTTGCCATTAGGTTTGTAACTGTTACGCCTTTGATGAATACCTCTGGAATGACCCTTCATATCCGACAGGTAATGCCCTTGAATATTAGTGTTAAATGTTAGCATTGTTAAACAAATCAAACTTATTTACTATTTAGCTGAATTGGACATTCCAATGAGGGTGCTTCTTGGATCAAGGTATCATCTTAGTTTCTACATTGCACTATTACACTCTGGAAATTTTTCTTGTTCCCCTTGTAACAGAACATCCCAATTTGTGTTGAGTGCAGCTTGCTGGAAAAAATTCTCACCATATTACTGAGGCAACGTTTAAGGCTTTTGCAAGAGCTCTTCGACAGGCTACTGAGTGCGATCCACGCCGTCAAGGAAAAGTACCAAGGTCTGACTCTGTTCTTGTAACTGCACTGTTTTTTTTTTATATAAATCTTTTTTTAAAGCAAAAAACCTGATCTACAGAAGATAAAAAACCATTAACCAAATCTATAAGTGGATAAGACATCTTTGTCCAGCGTCATGATAATAAGAATCATTTTAGGTTTGCTTAAAGTAAATTTAGGAATGTTTCGTTGAGATAAACATCTATATGAATATTCCCAATTTACTTTCAATAATTTTTTCTCCTAAATACTGTTTTTTCTTTTCTTGTGAGTGAACAGCTCCAAAGGGGTTTGGTCCCGCTCCTAAACCATGAAGCTAATGCCAGGATGCAGCAGATGCAGCTAAAAGTGCCATGGTCAGTGTCATTGGAATCGATGATTCAGATAAAGTCCAACTGTTATGTGATGCTTCTAACGAAGAAGTAGATGCTGCTTCTCGAGGTGATCTTTCCAATGTTCGATCTATACTTGAAGAGAAAGAAGGATTACTATCTGCCAGCAATTCCTGTGTTTTGAATCTAGAGAACGAACTTCGTGAGTTGAGGGAGAAGATAGAGCGGGATGCTAAGTACGTACAACTTCGTTTTAATCAAGAGAAACAAACTTTAGCCTCTCATTACAACTTCCTGTAGCTTTATATATACGACTTTAAAATGAGATAAAATTGTAATCCTGGCTGACAGTCTATTTGCATGCCACTGTGGACTGTTCCACAACCATGAATATCAATTGTTTACGTAACATTCAATCGGATGAATAGTGATATATAATTTAGTGTTAAGCAGTAGTTCCCTGTTGAAGTTGGTACTAGATTTTGAGTTGCAAGGATTTTCAGTTTAGCATGCTTTTTCTCAAACGTCTTGCCTGGAAGTATTACATGGTTTTAGCGTGCTTTTTGTCAAATGTGTGACCTGGAAGGATCACCTTGTTTTATATAGAGGAATCACTGAAACATCTTGGAATGTGTCGGTATCTGTGAGTTCGTTGGCCCTAGTTTAGTTTCTCCTGATTCTTTTTTCCTGATTCAATAGAATATGATTCCCATTAACAAAACAAAAAAAAAAATAATACGCATCCTGCTGTCTTGTGAAATTATCATTTTTTTAAACACTCTAGAAATGATCCAGAAGTGCTGGCAGTGTCATGTATCTTACCTGACTTTTCTCAACAAATTCTGAACTGAGGAAAACATTTTTTATTGTTAAAAGCTTGATAATTTTCTTTTAAAAAGCTTAATTATAGTCAATTTAAACGACTCATGTTAAAAAAATTAATTTGTACATCCAAATATTTGATCACAATGAATTAAAATATTGATTTAAATATGTTTTCATGTTTCCATAAATAAATCCTAATATTGATTTAAACGTGTTTTCATGTTCCCATAAATAAATCCTAATAAGTTTGTTGGATTAATACTAAGTTCTTAAATGTCTACATTAGAAACTGACTTCTCTTTTGGAATGATGGTGGCGGCTTAAACTTAGTTGATGGGAGAGTTTTTATCAAGTAATTCTCTTTTTTAACATGTGGTGGTGGCTTAAACTTAGTTGCTGAGAGAGGCTTGAGCAACCAATTTGTTTTCTGTTGCTACGAGTTTGTTCCTCAAAGTGAATAGCTACATGATCACTTTTTTAGATGCTATAAATTACTTGAAAAATGGATCTAGCAATTAAACATATTTGGTCGTGGCTCAAACTTAGTTGCTGAGAGAGGTTTGAGCAACCAATTTATTTTGTTGTTGCTACGAGTCGGTGCCTCAAACTGAATAGCTACATGATCAACTTTTAGCTGCTATAAATTACTTGAAAAACGGATCTAGCAATTAAACATATTTGGTTGTGGCTCAAACTTAGTTGCTGAGAGAGGTTTGACCAACCAATTTATTTTGTTGTTGCTACGAGTCAGTGCCTCAAAGTAAATAGCTACATGATCACTATTTTAGTTGCTAAAAATTACTTGAACAAAGGATCTAGCGATTAAGTATATTTTCTCGTTGCTAAATAATAGTGGACGCATGTCTATTGCCGCCAAAACTTCTGGTAGTTGCAATTTTAGACGCTTAAACTATTTAAGCGACTAAATTTCCGAGCTCTTGCTAATATTTTAGACACTTAAGCCCATTTTTCTATTAATCAACATCATTCAATACAGAAGAAAGTTATATTATAAAATCCCAATCATGTTAATCATGGATTGATTGAACTAAAAATTTACACAAGTCTCATACCTAAACTCTTTGCTATCACTTCTATGCCTTCTGTCCAATTTTTCTCCAGATTTTCCAACCCCATTTCCTGTTTATGATCTTGGTATTTATAGTCAATTTGATGGGTCCTACCAATCTACCTTTCCACCTATTTATTTTTATCCATTCCTGGTGGGATATGTAGTCCCGCAAAGCTTATTTGCAGTTTTCGCAAGGCTTGATCATTCTTCCCGCAAGTCTTAGCATGCGTACTGCTTGTTTTCCGTAATTTCTCACTGGTTATCCCGTAGCTCTTCTGCGGTCTTGTATTTAAGTTATTGCTTTGGATTGGGATGGATGTTGCGGTTTTATTTGAATCATGGCATGTTTGACGCGTAGTTCTTAAAAGTGAATCTTCATGCTTTAGTTCTTTTTTTTCCGCAGTTTGTGAAGTTGATACGTGTCCCTCATAAATCAACTCTCATCATTACTTCTTTATTGTGTCAGACTTTCCCGCAACCTTGTGTCAGTCAAGCAGCAAGGCTATCTGTTTTGAGCAGTGTGCCTTACTTTCCCGCAACCCACGTGTCGATCATGCAGTAAGGCTGTCAGGTTCAAACTATATCGAGTTTGCAGTTGTCAATTCATTGCTTTAAAAGGCTTTGTTTCAGTGTTTCTCATCCCATCGTAACTCGCCCCTCCTCCAATAGTTTTTGGACACGTGTATCTCGGATTTTATTCCCTCACACTCCATATTAAATTTGAGGACTTTACATGTTTTAAATTTGTGAGAAAATGAATTAGAGTTCTTATGAAATTTGGGCATTTTTTTGTAATTCGTTGGTTAAACTTTAATTTCTGTAAATGAATCAATTGGGTTGCTGTTGTTTTATCTACCACGTGATTTTATTGAAGTAAATTTCGATATTTAGGATTTCATAAAAATATGGATTCATTATGAGCATTTAGAGATTTCTTTGCAATTTCTGTGTTCGTGTATTAACTATATAGAGACGGAAGGTGTGAAAAATTCAAAATTCAGCGACGAAGGCACTGAGGTTCGATGAGCGGATGAAGAGATGGCAGTAGTCGTGCTACTGATGAGGTGACCAAATGGATCTTTAATGTACTCTTGAATGGTGTAGTGGATTACTATCTCCCTCATATTGCACTTGTTATCTAAGGCTTTATTAAGGTATCATTATTGTCATACGACTCATACCTTTGCTTCCATTTTTAGAATGTAAATTTGATTATGGCTTATGTGTTTGTGATTTTGTGTGCGAGGGCACTTTGAATGGGTTTGGTTATCGATTGCGTAGATGTGTGTTGTATGAATTTCTATGAGTATTGATTTGGTGATTGGTATATGCTGAGATGATTATCCTTGAATATGTTGATAAGAATGGACTTGTTTGTATGTATATAAAGATAGAAAATGGATTAGAAGGGGGTGTTTAGGGATGTAACACTCACATTTCTGCATTTCCGGTTATACGAGTTCGAGGCCTTTAAATTGAATAATTTGCAAAATGGTAACTGCTCGAGAATCAGTTTGTTTCAACCATGAAGATAACAAATATGGGATTGGTGTCTAGTCAGAATGGTTGTATTAAATGGAACTTCTGCCTACAGATCATGTAATGGTAATTTAGTAGATTATATATTTAGTATAATATGTACTTAACCTTTTAGTTTGAATATATATATATTTCGCATGATGCGTGTTAAGTTTGAATGGTTATGAGGTTTGTGATTGTGTCGCTTGGCGAGTATGTTTCCTTTATTTGCTATTCCTTAAGTTAATATCGGCTTCATGTTCTTGATTTGCTCATATAGTATATTGGCTTAGTGTGCTTCGTTTTTCTCTTAGTGTACAATTAATCAGATTGTAACTTTGAGTTGGAAAATGATGCGTCTACAAATGACTAGTAAACGAGGATTCACTAGCCTAGTCTTGATGTCCTTCTATAATTTATCATGGATGGCAATTGTTCTGTGCTGATATTAAGAATAGAGATTTCAGTTAAAACTGCAAGTGGCTTTACTTACTTAAATTTCAAGCTATTGAACTACTGTACATCATCAGCTAATTTGACTGTGAGATTAAATGGCATTTTCTTTATATATTGCTGTTATAAACTCTATTTAATATGTGCCTTGACGGGGGTGGGTGCTTCTGGCAACTAAACCTCATCCTTTAAAGATTAACTTACGAATTCTAGCCACTTTAATTCGATAGCGGTATGGGTATGAACGCAAAGTTGATTTAGTTTTTCTTAACATTCTATCTTGTATTAGTGCCTTTTGGTTGTAGAGTGTATATACTGAGCTTAGATTAAGCTATATAAAATGGTTATGGCATACCCATTTATTTCCATATATTTGGACTTTACCATTTAGCCTTTGTGGATGGATACATCAGGGACGTGTGATTATCATTTTCTTTAAGTGATATTTTCGTTAATTACAACCAGTACAAGTACCATCTTGAATTCTCGATGCTTTGAGGTCACCAATGAATAAGGGTATCATGTACTAATCTAATTTACGGATGACTGTGTAACTGTTTAGAAATGTTGTTGATATTTTAGAAAATGAATTAGTTATTGGTTATGGTCAATGAGTACTTTATCCATTTAGCTAGAAGAATTTATCTACTGTTTTAACATTATGCTTTAGTATAGCTATTGAGATTATTTCTTCATTTCTATACCAATAAGTACGTTGGTCTTAGCAGTATGAAAACGAAACTCATTCTTGAATATATGTCTTGAATTACTTAATTTGTATTGATGACTAGATTTTTATAACGGTAGGATTCAAGGTAGTTCTATTGGGTGGAAAATTTGAGGTATTGAAGAATCGTTTCAGTCATTTCTATGAGATAATGTCTAATCATTTAATTTTTTTGTTGTATTAATTTATAGTATATTTAAATGAAAATGAATATATGATCTGTAAATTTATGGTATCGGAATGTTTTGATCTAAACTACTTGTACAGTGTTATGGGTGATGTTTATGTGGTCACTTGCATAGATATAATTTATGTTTCATTGGTGATGAATCTTAATTTCCATGGAAGGAGTTGGTCCGTATACAGTGATGTATTTATGTGAAGTGAGCTACAGTCCTTGAAGCATTGCGTAAACTCTCAGTGAAAGACTTTCTCGTTCTTAAGTAGGAAAAATGAGTAGAGATAGGTGTTGCTATGTTGAGAAGTTCATACTATTTAATGTAAGTGATGAACTATGGTCGTGCTTGATCCCTCGAGCTACGGAGGAGGGTACGTAGGCAGCCGCTCTGCGGTTCAGCACAAGATTGTTCATATCATCTGAAAGTGTTGGTTGTTGCGCGGCAGTTCATACTATATATTTGGAGATGATTGTAATCTTCTCGGGGTAGTTGCATTCCAATTACTGGTTGTTCATACTACCTAGTGAGAGATGATTATTACCATCCAAGGTAATTCATATCATCTGATAAATGCACAAACATGTGATAAGAGATGATTATTATTGTACTAGGTAATTTATATCATCTGTCTGATACATGTGATAGAGATGATTATTACCATTCGAGGTAATTCATATCATCTGAGAAGGGATGGTTATTGCCTATAGTGGTAGTTCATACCATCCATCTACAAATGATTACTAACTCTTTTGGGTAGTTCATATCGTTTGAAAAAGATTGTCAGTTGAGCTTGACCAAGTACTGTGAGTTGACATTCCTACTGGGACTCCCATATACGGGTGGCTATCCGGAAGACCGTCGCTGGAATGGTGGTAGACAACGGGATTAATCATCCTCACCCGTCATTGGAACAGTGAGTGTTGTCAGGTCTGCTAGCTCCCACTTACGAGTGGCAACCCGGAAGACCGTTAGTTGTAACGGTGGTTAATATCCGACTACTCTGGCAGGAGATATTCTATCTTCATAATAAAACGATGGGAATCATATATAGGATTTGATGATCCCTGAAATATAAAAGTTATGGTTGCATGCTAATAAAGCAATTTGGAATAAATCGATGAACATTGTTTGGAAAAATTAAATTGGTCTCAAAAATTTGAAAGCCCGTTTTTTTTCGAGTAGCGAATCGAAAGTTGGAGTTGGCCCAATGGACCGAAATCCGACCCATTGGAAGCGGAAATTTTCCGGTCCGCCACAGTATGATTTCAAGCGTATAGTTTTGTCACATAAATTTTATAATTCCAGACTTGACATACCACGTCTGTTGATCAACAGAGTGCCCTAAAGTACCTTTTTTTCATCTATTATTTAAAATATATATTATATCTTAGGATTTCTTATTAGATTACACGAAAATTCGGCGGTGCTTTCGTATCTAGTCACTTTCAAATCGCGTCCAGCTTTTCACAAATAGTGGGGAAAATTGTTGGGCAGTAGTTTTTTGTCGAAAAAACTTAGATATGTGAAACTACTTAAAGTTATTTGTGATATATGGGTGAGTTTTCATGGATGTGTTTCTCAAAAAGAAATCTTGCAATAAACTACTTTTCTATGATCTAAAAAAGGTTTAAAGTACTAAAGCAACCTTATATAATTATTAAGTCATCTTATACTAAGTCCATGTAAACAAACTTCACATGTTATATTTTCAATGAATAAAACTATAAGAACTAGATAGAAATGGAACAACCGCTCAATAGTTACTAACCTTATTTTGGAGGATGATTTCTTTGTTTGTTGTTCAGTTCTAATCTTTAAAAGCAATTAGAGTTATGTCTAAACAATCGAAGTTGACTTTAGTAAGCATTTCAAGAGGTGAGTTTTGGCATCTAATTTTGACATACCACCGCATGTTGGGGTCAACTAAATAGCTCTCTAACAATCTCTATTTTTGTCAATTTTAGTGACAAAACTCTTTACATATGGAGAATACATGAATTAATATAAAATTACAAAACATAAAAGTCTCTTGATTTTTCTTTTATACATTTGATACTCCATGTCTTCAAGAACTCGTCTTCCTACACATATTTAAAATAAATGTTGTTGTTGAAGCACATGATAATAGTTATTTTACTCCCCCTAAAGGTAAGCTAGGGTGTTATTCAATCCGGACATAATTGCTATCACAATAGTATCAGCACAAGTATGTCATTAATATTACTTACATCATGATATGATTCTCCCCCTTAGCCAATGTTTATTCTTTTTTTTTGTTAGACGTGTCTTTATAAGCACATATAGTTTCCCCCTACAATAATGCTACTAGAGTCTTACATGTCATTGTAGACTAGCAACAATCTAATGATCGAAACCACCAGTATTTCTCCCCCTTTTGTCACAGAATATGATAGAGGTTTAAAATACACTAGGGTATTTTGAAAGACTTTCAAGTGAAGAATAACTCGATTCAACCTGTTAAAGATTAAGACAAACCAAAGGTAAAACATATAATTAATTTCAATGAGGAATGAGCCTACTAAGATCCAAATTAACTTAGTTTCTCATCATAAAGTAATTATCAAAAATAATTCTCCCCTACAATTTTCACAACCACACTCCCTAGAAAGATATATCACTAAGCACAAGTTCAAAAGACTTTCCCCCGTGTTTGTCATTCTATAAGCATAATGAAAACAACGTCAAGAAACCTTTATCAGAGAAAAGTTAAAAACAACGTGATATTAGATTTCACCGAGAAGGGATACATTCTAAAACCAAAACCAACTCATATGCATTTTAGTCAGCTAACTGCAAAGACATAAAAGGATATATTAGTATTATGTGACTCACATGTGAGTTAAACCATCACAACTTTCTTATGATTTTGATATAGCAATCACAAACATGAACTGATATAATAAATTATCAACAATCACTAATCATAACCAAGTAAGCCAATCAATGAGATCAAACACTTCATAAACAACCAACTTAATGAAATTTCTGAAAGTATATATCCCAAAATCCAAAAGCAATACACAAAGAGATATTCAACAAAAGAAACAAGTATTGAAATCACACTGTCAATCACCATTAACGACACCAAATATTTATAAATACTCATCATTAATAATTTTATTTATAGATAAAGAAATAGATGTTACATAACAATTGGAATACATCAATATTGATTTATCTATTATATTCAAAGATTATTTTCAATCATAAGAACAAGTTCTTAATAGTATACATTTATTACCAGATGCACTCATTCATTTATAGCTTTAGCACAATTGTTTAAGTAATGATTTCTCCATGTTTTATCTATATATCTCTTCTACAAAAAATCCTTGTTGTTTGACAAGCAATTCTTGCATATAAGTTATCTTGGTGAAAGATTCGGCAAGAACATGCATCTTTGACTTGGTTTGTTAATAAAATTGAGCGACACGTTCAAGAGATATTCTTTGTTTTGTTGTTTTGTTTTCTTATTCTTTTTGAACTTTGGTTTCTTATTGATCTTGAGATCAGATTCTTTTTTATCAAAGGTTGGAGCTTCCTTATCAATGAAATAATTTTCAAATCAAGAACCCGAAAAGGAGAAAGCATATTTTCTTGATTCATAGAATTCGATTCTCCAGAAAAATGGGAGTAAGAGCCATTGTTTTTATATTAATTTTTCTAGAATTGTTAATTCAGGAAAGATGATCGAGATTTACCAAATATAGGCCTCCGAGAATATATGAATATAAATTTATTTTATGAAGTGTGACTATAGTGATTTTCACTAGATTCCAGACAATTGTAAAGATCAAATGTTCCTTATTCCAAGATCGATACCGATTCTGAAATACAACTAGCCATTTCGTCACCAAGATTTATCTTACCTGTAATATGAAACCATTGTATGCACACATATGATTCAATAAATATATATAGTTATCATGAAACTCAAATATAATTTCCAAAGTATTCCTATAAACACTATCATAGAGAAGTTTGCCATAGACACATGACATTCCAACCTTTGTATCAACTTCATGATTAGATGATCTAATTGCATGATCTTCTTAGCTTGTTGTGTAGTTATCCCCATGGATCCTGTTAGAGCACTTCTTGTTGAACCCACCAACCGTTGATATGCAAATTTTGGTTGTCAAGTTTGGTTCTAAAACTCGATCGCTTGAATTGCTTAATAGATCCAGCTTTGTTAGGTTAGACTTAGGACATAGAAATGTTAAGACAATATCTAGTTACTCATTGAAGAGTTGACAACGCATTGAAGACAAACGAATATATCATCCTTCATATTGAAGTTAGTAACTATTGAGTTTGACTTATTTCATTTCTTTCAAGTTCTTACAGTCTTATTCATTGAGAACATAACATGCGAAGTTCATTTTACATGGATTTGGTTGTGCATCCATGTACTTTACTAAATAAGTAAAGTAGTTACGTGTAATCTTCTGGGAAATCAATCACATTAATACAAATGCTAAGTACAATAAATGAAATCAATCTCAAATATTAATCTCTTCCAAAGTTAGAAAATGAAAACCATAACTTTAATATGTTTGTCACTAACTTATCAAAGTTACATACTTGACATAATCAAGATGTAAACAAGATGTGATCAAGATGAACATCTTTTTGGATGAAAATGGGATTTAGCATTAAGTATCAAATGAATGACTTATATTTTTAAATATTCCATGGCATTTTGAACTTTCAGACTCAACTTGCATAAAAAATTAAGTCGGTTAATCAATATAGAATCGATTCTAGCTTCGATTCTGAATTCATGTTTGAATACGAAACTTCATTCGAGTTCAAACTAGCTTTTCAAGATTTTTACGAAATTGTTTCCTAACATGTTTCCACTAGATTAAGATATTTGGTTATCAAATGTTCAACACTAAGTAGTAACAAGTACAACATGAGTGTTATGCCGAAATCTCTATAGTGTAGATCTTGTACTTCATAACTCTATACAATAGGTTGTAGAATCTAACCATAGATAATGATCAAGTCACCTTATACTAAAGCCATGTAAGAAAACTTTGCATGTTATGTTTCAATGGATAAGATTGTGAGAACTAGATAGATATGGAACAGTCGTTCAAATAGTTATTAACCTTAGTTCGAAGGATGATGTCATTGTTTGTTCTTCATTTCTCCGTCTTCAGATCTTCAAGAGTAACTAGAGTTTTGTCTCTATATTTCTAAGTCCTAAGTGTAACCTAATGAAGTTGAATTTAATAAGCAATTAAACAGTGAGTTTTGACATCTAAACTTGACAACCAGACTTGACATACCAACACCTTTTGGGGTCAACCGAGCAGTGCTGATCTAACATAGCTCTCTCTCTTCAAAAAACCCACCATTAAGATAGTATATGTCTTATAAGATTATTACTAGGAATTAGAAAGTTTTTAGATGATTTTGTATTTGCATAGTTTTGGCATGACTAAATTACCCTTTATCCTATTATTTTGTTAACAAATTTATTCAAAAATATATTTACCAATTTTATCAGTTATTTTATTAAACACCTTTATTTCCAGTCGGTTACGCACCATATTTTCTTATTCTTCTCTACTGTTAACAAAGTAAAAATAACCATTGTTGGACCAGATTTTTTATATTTTTCATAAATTTCTTAAATCTTTTAGTATACTTTTATGTGAAATTTTCTTTTCCGTGAAAATTCTTTTAATCACTGTTGTTTTAAGTGAAAAGTCGATTTTCACTTGTATTTCGAGTGAAATTTTTTATTTTTATCTGTGTAAGTTTCAAGTGAAAGAATGTATTTTCACAGTTGTTTTAAATAAAAATAATATACTTTCATCCTTTATATATAAGGTTCAGATTAAAGATGAGACGTATTTCATGTTTTCATATAAAGAGAGAAGAAAAACCACCGTTTTTTATGTAGAAATTTTTTAGACAGACGCTAGAAAACAGATCCACCTTTTTAGGGGAGAAAAAAAGTTTTTATTAAGGACAAATTTTGAGATTGTGGAAAAGAAATATATTACGGGAAAATAACGTGAAACTAAGGAAGAGTAAAGAGTAACTTAAAGATTTCTCTTTTTTTTTTGTAAAAAACAATCTTAGGAAAAAATAAGGAAGAATAAAGAGTAATTTGAGGAGAAAAAAGATTATAAAGAGTAATTTTCGAAGGAAAAGAGATTTTTATGATTTTTCTTCACAACTTGTTTTGTTAATTACAAGGTTTGGAATTAATTTCCAATTTATGCAGGTGGGTAGTTTTATAATCAACTTCTAATATAACTAACTTTGGGTTTTCAACATATACCTTATCTTATCGTTGGATTTCTAATATCAAAAAATGATGTGGTTGGGCAACAATCATCTAGTATAACCCCTACGTATATTTGTGAATGATGAAGAAAATGAGAAATATTTTCTTACTTCCCTCTGATGATCAATAGAATGGTGAAGATTAATAAATAATACAATGCATTTGGAAACATATCTTTGATTAGCAATATAGTGCATAATTTTAGTTATTTAGACTATTACTAAAAAAATTAAGGAAATTTCAGTTTGGTCTTATTTTATGTGGTCTCAAGTCAATTTGGCCCATCAATAAACAAGGGAGTTTAGTTTGATCTGTGTTTATTTGAAAATGTTTAAATATTTAAAATAACCTTTTATCTCTTATTTTTCTCTGTTTTTTTTTTAAATGGAGAAAAAAATACTCAAAAACTAAATATTTCTCGAACCATAAGTTGAAAATTAACAAATCTTATATATTCGGAAAGCTCTCGACAAGATCTATACAACGAGTACTAATTATAATATTCTTTGAAGCTTTAATCTTCACGGTATTGGTAATGGTAGTTCATATTCAAGAATGAACATCATTATAGAGTATGTAGTTCATTTCTAGCAGTCCACTTTTTGTAGAATGAACTTGTAATATTAGTAGTTCGCTCTAACAATTCATTTTGTTGAATAAACTCGTAATATTGGTAGTTCATTATAACAGTTCATTTTGTAGAATGAACTCGTAATATTGGTAGCTCATTCTAGCATTTTATTTTTTAGAATGAACTCATAATATCGGTAGTTCAATCCAACAATTCATTTTGTAGAATGAACTTGCAATATTGGTAGTTCATTTTGGCATGTAATGGTAGTTCAATCTGAAAAATAAACTCGCAAAGTTAGTTCATTACAATAGTAGTTCATTCTAGCAGCTTATTTTGTAGAATGAACTCGTAATATTGGTAGTTAAATTCTAGCATGTAATGGTAGTTCATTCTGAAAAATGAACTCACAAACTTAGTTCATTACAATGGTTTCTCATTTTGTAAAATGAAATCGTAATATCAGTAGTTCATTCTAGCATGTAAAGGTAGTTCATTATGAAAAATAAACTCGCAAAGTTAGTTCATTACAATGATAGTGTTGGGTTTTTGTTCCAAAAGTCGGTAACATTACTTGGGGTGTTTCCTAATTTATGTGGTTTCTTAGTTTATGTTGTCTAACTTACTAATATATGCATAACTTATACATTTTTACCGTCATATATGTATTTGTTAGTACTTGAATTTATACTAATAATACATTTTTCTTAATTTTATAGTTGGTATATGTAAAACTCTAAAAATTGGCGGAACATGGTTAAATGGGAATAACATGAGTTCTTATGGTCTCATATTTACCTAGTCGCTCTTACAGTCTCGGACTTGCCTAGTGAAGAAAAAGATAGTTGGAAGAAATATTCAGAAAAGACTAACCAAGTCTTGAGTTGGAGAAAAGTGGACGGCTGGGAGTTGGTGTAGAAAGAGGAGACAATGATGTAGAGATGGAATCAGTTGAGCATGTGGCTGAGAAGGTTAAAGTAGCTCGGTTAAATCAAACAGGGAAAGAAAGAAGTAGGTGGGTCTGGCTAGGTGATGTGGCTCGGTGAGAAGAGGAGAGTTGGACGTTGGATGTTGGAGTGGTAGAAGAGAAGGTGGGCGTGAATAGAAGTGGGAGTTGGCGTTTGTTAGTGGGTTGTGGACCTGTGGTTGACGTGACAAGGTCAGACGTGGGTGTCAGACTTGCTTGGATTTTTGGTGCGAGTAAAAAGGTGGAGGTCATAAAAAGATAAAAAAGAAAATAGAGAAAGTGAATTAGGTATGTTAGCTAGGTGTTGGCTGGAGTAAAGAAAAGGTGGACGTTGGCTAGAAGGTGGGGTGCTTGATTCTTAGTAGAAAAGAGAAGCCAGGTACGTGTCAACGAGAGAGGAGTATAAAAATGCAGAGTTGACGTGATAAAGGGGGGAGTTTTTCTGAATCGAGATTGAAGAGAAAGGGTTGATGGCGGAGAAAGGACCGAGGAGACAGTCTGACGGCGGTAGTGGAAGGAAAGAGAAGTGGTATGTCTAGAGGTGACGGTTGTGGAAAGGGAGGCCGGTTTTTGTCTGTTGGCTCTAGCAGAAGAAGACAAAGTAAAAAAAGACAGGAAAAGAGAAGTTGAAGGGTTTAATCTTATACTCTCTATCTTTGTTATTTATTTTTAATGGATTTTGAGAAATCCGTTGTCATGTTTTGTTAGATTTTGTGATTAGGATTTTAGGTAGAAACCAATTTTAATTATGCATTCATGTGAACTCCATAATAACGTTATCGTATGATTCAATGCCTAGTAATTTAACTTCATATATGCTTGGTACATGATTGATTTATATAATTTTATTGACTATTTATGCTTTATGATTTATATATCGTACTTGGTTTAAGTTCTTTGACGGTGTATGCTTTTGGATTGATAAGTAGTGCTTTAAGATTATTACATTTAAAGCGAATGAGATTGCATCGATGAGATTAAATATTTAGGATTTTTATTGAAATATTTTCCGAGATATGAGGTTGATTCCAATATTTGTCTCGAGTATTATAGAAAATATGTTTGGAGATTGTATGAATTTTGCATGATTAAATTGGTGGAACCCAAATTCCCTAGTTACTGACTCCGTCACTATATTTTAATTTAGTTCATTTTATTATTTCATTTTAGCATTCTAAAGATCCCAAAAATATTGTTTTTGGTTAGTCGATTAGGAATATTGATTATAGTATTTCCACTGCTCCCTGTGGGTTCGACCCGTATTTGCCGTTGTCTACTAGTTAGACACCGTGTGATTGTGGTTATTACAAATAATGTATTCTCAAACCATATCACTTACCTAATTTAGGTTGAGGTCTTAGAAATAAGTATATGAAGTTCTTGGGGAGAAAGTTTGTGTAACCTATAAAAGGGACCTTAGGGTGAGAGTTATAGGTATCTTCTTCTTAGAGAGTTAATCAAGCATCTTGTTTGTGAGAAAAGAGAGGGTTGTTAGATTTCTTATTGTGAGAGAGTTTTGAGTGACTAGTTTTTGTGAGGTAAACACTTAGTAAGAATTTTTCAAAGAATTAGTTAAACCTTTTGTTTGTCGAATCGTTTGCTTCTTCTTGTTATTTTTGAATACTTCATATCGTTGTTATGTCGTTAAAACATCTTATTTGAGACGAAGGAAAAATTCAAGAATCTCAACAGATAGTTCATTTGTAGAATGAACTCGTAAAATTGCTAGTTCATTATAGTAGTTTATTTTTGAATGAACTCGTAATATTAGTAGTTCATTCTAGCATCAGATGGTAATTCATTCTGAAAAATGAACTCGCAAAGTTAGTTCATTACAATGTATTTCATTCTAGCAATTCATCTTGTAGAATGAACTTGTAATATTGGTAGTTCATTCTAGCAATTCATTTTGTAGAATGAACTCGTAATGGTAGTTCATTATATAAAATGAAATCGCAAAGTTAGTTCATTCTAGCAGTTGATTTTGTAAATGAACTCGTAAAGGTATTTTATTTTATTGTTGATTTTTAGCTAAACGATAACACAAAAATTAAAGCTTCAAAAAATATTGAAATTGGTACTCATTGTATAGATCTCGTCGAGAACTTTTCAAATATATAAAATTTGTTGAATTACGACTTATAATTCGAGAGATATGTTATTTTTAAGTTTTTGTCCTCTAACTTTAAGAACATAAAAGATAAGAAAGAGAAAAGGGTATTTACATTGTTTTTAAAAATGATGACGTCATCCTTCTTGGGTAACGTTCACCTAGAACTAAATAGTAATTTTTTGACCAAATTATTAATATTTGAAAAAAATTAGAGCAATTGGACTAAGTCAACAGGACCAAACTGATATATTATATTTTATACTCCCTACGTCCCTATTTAGATGAAGGTCTATGACATTTTACAAGTCCCATTAGATGAAGGTTTTCATATTTTCCCCTAAATTTTCTTGATTTATCCTTATCTCAATATCATACACTAAAATATGATATTGAGAAAATGGGTCAATTATCCAAATATCCCTAAAATATGGCTCTAGTAGATACGTAAAAATTAGATATGGATGAAATAGACATCAAATATTTTAGACAATTATGTCCCTCATCTTTATGTTTTCTTTTTTTTTATCCATTTCTCTCTTTAATTAAATACAAATCACAAAACAAATCATAACTTCTAAAATAGATATCCGATTTTAATAAGATCTATATTTTTGGAAATGATTTTAAATTATCTACAAAACAAGATCCATTGTTGATAGTAAATTCGAGAGAAAAAATTCGTAAAAAAAAAAACTAGGATGAAACTGGTTGCATACTGGCTTAAACTAAGATGTAAAATATAATTCGATAAATAGCTAGGATGAAACTGGTTGTATCCTGACTTAAACTAAGAAAAAAATATTTAAAAAATAGCTAGGATGAAATTGGTTGCATACTGACTTAAAATAAGATAGAAAAAATTATACTACCACCAGTTCCATATAAAAAAGATCAAAAAAATCTAGCACAACCACTACCAACATTTTCAACCATAACAAACACCACATTGATGCCATCACCATCTTTAATACTAACAAATACAACAAACACCATCATCACCTTTACTATAAAAATAAATAAATATCTAAATATATAGGATGAAACCAGATACATCCTGAGGAAAACAAGTTTATTTATTAGAATATGCAGGATGAAACCAGTTATATCCTAATGAAAATATTTTTTTTTTCAGAATGTACAGGATGAAACTGATTTCATCTAGGTACAATCTGTAACTTACATGGTTTCATTCAGGTTTCTACTACTAATAAAATACTCTACCCAAAAAAATATGCACGATGAAACAGGTTGCATACCAGGAATATGTATATATAGTGGAAAAATGGGATCCCACCCATTTGTAATCATTCTTCGTAAACTACCAAGTTTTTGAGTCTCATTTACCATTGAAAATCGACTTGTGTGATGCGAAAACCATTTGTAAGTATCACTCTTCTGATTCCTAGCTGGGTTAACAAGGTCATCGGTACGAAATGGCTTACAACCCGGGATTGGAATCGGTTATTTAAAATGGATAAACTCACCTTCACTTTCACTATAAAGTGTAGGAAGATAACTCGTGGAAGCAAAGTCTACAGCCTGCGTCACAATCTGATACTCTATCTTCAGCATACATCTCATTTTTTGCATTTAACACACTTACCCAGCTCAGGCTCTGGTGGAGGACCCAAGTCTGACTTGGTTGAAACAAAAGGAGGATATTACTACTCTAAATGCATCGCCATGAAATAAAAGTACAACACAATGTGGAAAAACAGTATTCATTCAATCTCAGTTCTGGAGACCTGAAATTTTGGTTTGTTTGTTTGACTTTGAGTTACGACAGTCGAAAGCAACTACGAGAAATGTACAAATGGTTACGTAGACACAAATAAGTTTATTAACAGTCAAACTGTACAAGCAATTAATTAGAAGGGTAGAATAGAATGTACAAATGAGTATATACTGGTGAAAGCAATCGAAGGACTACACGAATCACTATTAAAATTCATCACTATAGTTTGAACAATGCGTTAATGGAAATTTGGAATAAACATGTCGAATACTTGCTAAAAGCCTAGGAGTCTAGCAGCCCATTGATAGGATTGGTAAAATGATGATGACTTATCGTTTTTCTAATATAATTAAAATAGATAAGGGTATTATAGTATATTATGTAAATATTATTCAATTAAGGATATTAGAAAAGTATTTATAAGATTCTTAGATATTTAAAAAGTATCAAGTTTTACCTGTTTTTTATACCCATAAATATAATTTTGAGGGTTATTAAACCAATTAATTAAATTTTAAATAGCATTCTTAAAATTTCTATTTAAAAAATATTTTTATTTACAATTAAAATAATTTTACAACTCTACATTAAAGACTGGAATTAAAAACTATGAGCAATAGGAAATATAATTGAGGGCATTTCTAGAAAAAATTTAATCTCTTTCTTCTTTTTTTTTAATTTATATGAAAAACATTTTTCCTTCATCTAAATAGGGACGGATAATTATTAGGACTGGTTGATAGTTTCTACTAAAAATATATCGATTATTGATCTTTTTGATTAAAATTGTTACATTGAGTGTTTGACAATTTCCGTTAAATCAATTTTATGAGTGAATGCATGCACACATATTATCAGGATATCATCTTATCTAATACTTCCTCCGTTTTAACAAAAAATGTTACTATTACTTTTGCTGGAACGAAGATAATATTATTTTATTTTTTTCCTATTTCTTAACACTTTTATTCAAATAGAAGTAGTATTATTTTATTTTCTTCCTATTTTTTTATCGTTGAGTTTAAAAACAATGTATTTAGTAGGTGGAACCGTAGAAGAAATACTCCAACTGTATAGAGCACTTCTATGGTCTTTTTATCAAGTTGTAATCTCCCATGCTTCGGATATCCCTCTCCTAGCTAATGCAAACCTGTACGTCGCAGGGTATAATAATCAATACTATATGAATCAATTTATATGTGCACTCTTAGTTAATTTAATACTTTTATTTGATCGGTTAATTAGTTGATAAATAATGTTGTTATGAGTGCCAATAATTTTGTTATAAAATTTTCAAAATTAAATTAAAAGATAAAATAAAAAGGTTAGGTGTACATCTATAACCTATGGGATTAAAAAATTTCTTTTACCATAGTGCTTACTCTTATTTACTATGGGTTTGGTATTGTTTTTTTTTTTTGTTTTTAAAAGCACTTTGAAAATATACATAGTAACATATTTTCACACTGGTGTTCGATAAAAATATTATAAAGCGCTTTCTATCGAAAACATTTCCGAAATTCTCCGGCTTTTAAAACCTGGCTATATCGGGGCCTATGAGGTTTATTTTGGGCCTACACAATTTTGCTTCCAACTAGATAGAAAGACAAATGGTGTTTAATTAAATATTATCAAAAGTATTAAATTACTCTCAACTTATTAATTAACCCTAATACTAAAATCAAAATATAAATACAAAAATCTTCCCTTCATTAGATTCCAAATCTAGCAAAACCCTAAACAAAAAAAATAAAAAATAAAAAATTCTATTTCCATCAAAATTTTCAAATTCTAAAAACCATAATCCAATTTTTACAAAAATAATCCCGGATCTCCCAACTCACCCGATCTACAAGGTAACTCTCCATAACCCCATACTTCAAATAGCATTTTTCATTGATATATGTGTTTAAATCTTACTTTTAGTGAATCAAATTTCTGATTTTTTACCAGCATCGTTATTCGTTGGTCTATCGTATCCAACGATTCTCGTATGATATGCATCAGAATCGTTGGATATGATACATCCAAATCGAACGATAATTACTATACCCAGAATCATTGGATGAGATCTGATTTATCCAATGATTCTACCTTTTTATTTTATTTTTACTTTTCCACATATGAGAATCGTTGGATAAGTACATGCTTTATCCAACGATTATACTTTGTTATTTTTTTTTTACTACTCTAAGATTGGAATCGTTGGATAAGAACTGTCTAATCCAACGATTATGGAAACGATTCATTCTTACTCGGTTTCTGCATACTTTTATAGTTAGAATCGGTGGATACATATTATATTAACCAACGATTCTGTTGAGTTCATTTTATTTCCTTAATGATTTTGTTGTTGATTGAATTAGTGATTGTTAATTTTTGTTTCTCTTTAGCCATACTTATCTTTTTTTCTTGAATTTATTTTTCGCAGGCATGGGGAACAAAGGCAAGAGTACTAGATATTATACACAAATCCGTAAGTGTGATGTTTTTAGAAAACCATAGTCACCCATTATACGGAACATATATAAGTTTGTTTTTCCATTTGGAAGAGAGACAAAGTTGGAGCAAGTCAAGAGGCTTCTTGGAGAGCTTTCTTTGGAAGAACTTGACGAGGTCATTAATATTGCAACCTTCAGAATCGAAAATATTGTTTTGTGGAGGGAGTTTCATGAGGCATTAGATGCTAAGGAAGCTGCTAAAGCTGATCAAGTGGATCAGTGATAGGATGCTGCAAATGATTTAGTTTATGATGTTTATCTAAAACAATAGTTTATGTTTATTTTAGAATGACTTGTTATGTTTGGATCGTAGCTACTATAAGGTTTATTTGGTCTTTGAACTAAGGTTTTAATTTCATCTTATGTGTCACTTTTCATTACACATGGTCAATTAGATTCAACGGCTGGTTTTTTAATTTTATTTTGAAAATATAGTTGTTGCCCCCTTTATGCATATAAATAGAATAACCATTCTCCATCATATACTACTTTATTCAAACAAATCCTTCTTCAACATTCACTGCTTCCTTCAAAGTAAAAATCTTTTGCAATGGCAAGTCCATCATGAACTACCAATTCAACTGAAGAGATACTCAGAAGATACAAACGAACTACTCCATCATCATCATCAATTTCAAAATAAATAAAGGCTATGGTAGAAGAGATATACAAAAGAAGCAAACCAACGACTGCCATGGAAAAAGGGGAACTCAAGAAACGAGGTTACGACCAATTCCAACGAAGGGAAAGGTTAAGGTCTGTTGTGGATGAGACGGAATAGATTAGGAATTATTATGTCTTTATGGATCTTCCCGAAGAACATCGAGATGAGCGTATATTTTAGAATCTGGTAAAAATAGGACCTTATGTTCCCAAGTCGGACGCGAAGTGGAAGGGTCCACTCCATTATTACAAGGCCGACTATATATGTTCAAGGACCAAACATGTTAAGAAGTTGTGCATCAAGTACAACGAGTTTCTCGATAGGCACAAAGGGGATAAGTTTGCGGTACAAGATGCATTTACCAAATGGAGAGGAGAGCCGTTTTATCATTTTGAAGCTGCCATGATAGTTGTGTCTCGCACCGGGAAATAAATATCTCCTAATTTTAAATAAATATATAATTTTAAGTTTTTATCTATTAATGAAAAAATGTCTTACTTTAGAAAGCTTAAGGAGAGTGTCGAATAATTCGTTTAACATCAATTGTGATTATGACAACCATTGTTCTCTTTAGAAAGCTTATATACATCATTGTCTATATTCACTATAATCTTAAATGGGCAATCATGCTTCTTTGACTTCGAATTACTCGTGTAGACCCTCAACGTCCTCTTCATATACGGTTTGTCCTTTGTTTCGTGAATTTCATGCTTGCCACTTCTCTCGCAAATAATTTTCAAACGATCACGCCTCGAACGACGGCCTAAGACTAATGTGCATTTGATCTCGATGTATTTTGCCACAAACCATTTCCTTGCATCCTCCTTCTTTTTTTCACACCAAATCAGTATAGTGGTAGCAGAAGTATCAGGGCCCATCTGAGACCCGGGTTCAGGATGGTGGTCGACCGCTTGAACAATCTACAATATAAATCAAAAAATTAGGCCAAGGGAATCGGCGAATAGGTACCAATCGTTCCGAACGATTCTACATAATCGGTCTTTAGGTCCTATCATATCCACCGATTCTATCTAGTCGTGATTTTTGGAAAAAATCCCTAAATTATAGAATCGGCACAAGTGAAATGACTTATGTAACGATTCTAGCATTTAGCAAAGCACATTTCTTCTTGACACTTTTTTCGACTAGAATCGTTACATAGATCAACACACATCGACCGATTATTTGACCCACCAATTCCCCAAAACTGAACCAGAATCGGTTATTGTTCATGACCTTAACCTCCGATTCTGGTTCAAAAATTTTGAGAGGAGGTAGAATCGTTGGTTACTTTGTCATTGTAATTGCCGATCCTGGGTTATACGGAGGCCTGAAAATATGTCAAATTTGTAAAAAAAAAAAAACACTTTTTGGAGATTATAGACTACAAATATATGTTTGGAGATCCTAAGAACATATACCTGACGTTTGGAAGCATTAAGATGTCCGTTTTTCCGGGTTGAATCTTCATTTTCTTGATAAAAATCCTCATTTATGCTTTGGTTCACACGTTCTTGTTCGTCTAACAAAATCCCCAAATCGGTTGGATCGAAAGCATGATACTCTGATTTGCAATACGTACATGCATCCACTTCTTCTTCACCACTAGAATATACTTCGATACAATCAAATTTCATCTTTGCTACCAAAACCCCAAAGCCCTAGTTTTCCTTAAGTTCCTCTCCTTCTTCTTTAAATTTTCAAAAAAAACTCTACTCTAATTCTCACCATCTAACCCTAACTATAATTTAGTTTTAATCACCAACTAATTTAACTAACATTTGAACTAATTAACACAAATCAAGCATATTAGTTAATGACATAAATATTTAGGTAAGGGATTTTTTTATATATATAATGATTTTATTTTAATTTTTAGTGGTAAGATAATTTTCTTAGACCCCAATTTAACTATGTATTTGAAAGATACTGTTAAAATTCCTAAGACACTTCTATACATGAGTGGAGTTTAAATTTGCGCACCCCATTAAAATCGGGGTGCACATTCCAACCATCCTAATTGGTCGATCGGTTTGGCAGTTGTTTTTAATTAAAATTATTTTAAAATGGAAATTTTATTTATCCAAGAGAACAATCCACAAGCTTTTAGGTTCTTATCCTTTTGGAAAACACCCTCTCCTATTTTGTTTTCTTTCCTTTAATTTCCGTCTTTTTCTCCATTAGTTGCAGAGGAATCTTCATAGTCATTTCTCATATTTTTTAGAACAATCCACAACCTTTTAGGTTCTTATCCTTTTGGAAAACACCCTCTCCTATTTTGTTTTCTTTCTTTTAATTTCCTTCTTCTTCTCCATTAGTTGCATAGGAATCTTCATAGTCATTTCTCATATTTTTTTATTTGAGTTTGAGGTGTTGTAATCCAATATATACGTGGTTCACTAGTTTAGATATAAATTTAAAGTCGATTTCATAAACATCTGCAAGCAATACATGTAAAAAGAAATTGGATTTATGTATGGGAATGGATCTTCCTAATTCCTAATTCCTATTGATGGTTTGATCGGGAACTCTATAGCTATTAAACTTTTAAAAAGACAAAATAAATTAATTGAATGAATTTAAAACAAAGTTTACTAACAGATACACTGAACATTAGCCATGAAAACAAAGGTTATCAATAAACAGACACAAACTTAACCGATTACATTCGATCATTCTATAGTATCTTATTCGATTAGCATAAATTAATTAAATATCCACCTATGGTGAATCATTTTCATTTAAGAAAAAGTTGTATCAATACTACAATCAGTTAAAGACAGCGAAAAAATAATTAACACCTATTGAATATTAGATGAAAAACTAATAAATCATAGGATTAATAGTTTTATGCCCTCCGTATTGTATAAGCTGGGTACTACTATGATTGGATCAGTAGACGAGAATGAAGAAAACTAAAGAGCGAAAGAAGAGACAAAACAAATCTAGAAATCTGCTATAATTTTTTCTAATTAAAACTTTTATTAAAAGGAGGAACAAAAGTTATTTAAAACAGAAACAACTGTCAAATACTCTGACCAATTAGGATGGTCGGAATGTGCATCCCGGTTTTAGTGGGCTGCAAAAATCTGCACACTCTATACACTAAACTCTCCTTTCAATCTACTAAAACCCACCCCACCTGGGATAGACAGGAGAGTAAGGGAAGTGTTTGGGGATTTGAGTATCATTTCCGGAACGAGTCATATCTCATATCATATGTGTTAAAAAATGCTTAGAAAATTTCATTCTTACAATTAAGAATGAACCCATCCAGTAGCAATATCCCAATTGAAGACTCGAAGTGTTCGTTGTTTGTGGCGAAAGAAGTTTGATTCAATCCCAAACTTTACATGGATAAGAAATATATGGAGAGTTTGTGGTCACTCTAAATATCTTCACATGGCCCTCAATGGTTCCTTTATACCCATGTCTGTCCGACTGTCCCCTACAGGCTACAGCTAAATGTCGGTTCGTTCTCGATTTGAAAATCCGTGATTCAACAGTTTCATTTGACTCGGTCTCAAGAGGTGGGCTTTTTATGGTCAAAATAATCAAAGGGGGCTATGTGGGCCTTTGATAGAATTTTTGTATTCAAACAAGTTTGCACCTCATTTATTGGCATATTGAGTTAAAAAAAAAAGTTCGATCAATCACTCTCTTCCTCGACAAATCATACAAAAAAAAGTTTCAATATTTAAGATTCATCACCAGTTCACCACCCTGAAGTGAAAAAAAGAATAAAGAGGTGATATTTTCCATGTTTAATCTGTGTCAAGCACTTAATCACTGAGATTATGCTTTTTTTTTCAGCCAATAAACTTTGTTGGTCCTACTTAGTGTTATTTATTAGACAATGCCTCTGAGTTAACGAAATATAATGAACGGCTTAGACATGATTTTTGTCTTAAAACTGATGATATATTAATCAAAAAACCATTTTTGCTTTCTATTCGATCAAAGTGCTTTAGGTTACAGTGTATGACGTCCAAATTAAGGTTAGTGCGCTAGTCATCTTTATTTACTTGACATCATTTCTTCTTTCGGAAATTAAAAGTTTTAAAACACTATTATTGATTGATTAGTTGTGGTGTATTAAAGCTTAAAGACGTTGTCTTATGCATGGAGGGTGAACATAGTACTATTAGTTTTAAAAGGGTTAAATCCAAGATAATGTAAATATACAAAGAGTACTATTCTGATCCAGAAAATAATATACTGGTAGAATTATATAGAAAAGCCTCCAACTTTTAGTCTATCTGAAGGAATATTTATAGTATTTTTAAATTCCATAATATTGTATAGGTGGATGATCTTGGTTTCTTCGTTATTTTTGTACGTCAAGTCCGTACACGAGTCCTTGATGATATCTCTTTTTTCTAACACTCGCTTAACGGATACTGGACAGTCTTATCCGGGTCCACCCTGCTGGCGTGTATCATTCTTCTCGCGACTGTCTTGTCCTAGGCTGGCTTTATGACTTGATCCTCGTATGCTACAACGTCCAACATAACCACCTACTTGATAATTTCCCTACTCACTGTGTGATCAAGGGTTGATCATGCGACAACCTTTTCCACTTCCTCCTTCTCTCTCCAACCGCGTGACTAAGCCTTGGTCACGCGGCCACTCCCTTCTCATTTTTCCCTTCTCCAATCATTCTCTTCTCCCCCTTTTTCTCTCCTGTCATGCGACCCAATTTTAGCCATGTGGCCACTCATTCTTCCCTCTCTCTACTCAATTTTTTCTCTTAAACGACTTCCTTCTCTCCTACAACCCCTTTCATTTCTTTCTTTTTTCTATTCTCTCTCTCTCCTAACGCGTGACCAAGGGTTGGTCATGCAGCCACCTTCCTTTCCTCTATTTCTCTTTCCTACCGCATGACCAAAGATTGGTCACGCGACCACCCACTTTTTTCCCCTTCTCGTAGGTCACTTATCCTCACATTTTCTATCTTCCTTCTCGTTTTGTATCTTTCCATTAGTGTCTAGGTCAATTCTAGGATAAAATTACTATTTTACCCTTATCCCGATTTTGGGTATGTACAGAGGGAAACTTGCTACTGAAGTTTGATTTAAAGCAGCAAGGTTCGTTGAAATTGAGCACTTGAGTTGTTTATGTTTTGATGACCATCTTTTGCAGTTTGTTTCTCTTTCGAATGACCATTTAATCTCTAAAGTCCACTTTCTGATTGATTGAGTGGTTTTGAAAAAAATATATCTTATGATCGAATAATCAACCGATCGTGCATTTAGTGTTGTCTTACGCGAATTTCTTTCTATTTTTATTCTTGTGGTTCACGTATGCATGGGTTACAAGTAGGGTTGCAGAAAAGTCGGTTCGGCTCGGTTATTGACAGATCCGAGTACCTGTACCTCCCTATGGTCGGTTCTCTACCTGTGTACATGTACCTGTACCTGTATTGCTCGGTTCGGTTCTGGAACCGTACCTTTCTGGTCGGTTCGGTACTGGTCCAATTTCGGTCATGTACCTGCTCAAAGGTCCATTTTTTTTTCTTGTTTTTCCTGTACTTGCTCAAAGTTCCTGTACCTATTTTTCCTGATTACAATCTATATAAAATTATAATCCACAAGTCTGTAAACATACAGCAATTAACAACAAAACTTTTGAACTGATTACAATCCACATATAAAATTATAATCCACAAGTATGTTGAAAGTTCAACATATATAAACACATAACAACAAGAAAGGATTCAACAACAATCCATAAATCTGCAACAAGTTCCCACAAGAAATGATTCAAATGAACTTCAAGGATCAAAGGATTCTGGCACTGGCATAGGACCCAATATCTCTGCAACATCCATCAAGAAATGAATATTATGTTAAAGATTGAATTGATGACTACTAAAGAAAACAAAAAAGAAAAAAAAATCATACTACCTTCCTCAACGCTAGAGTTATCATCTGGTACATAATCACATAAAAGATCAAGAGAAATAAGTTTTAGTAACCAACCTTGTGTACAGAGCAATGCCTCAACTGTCCTAGTAGATAAGGAGCTTCTCCATGGACTAAGCACTCGTTTTCCGGTGTTAAATGCTGATTCAGAGACAACTGAAGTCACAGGCATGACTAATATATCCTTTGCCATATATGAGAGTATCTTATACCTGCTACTATTGGTCTGCCACCAATCCATTATGTCAAATTTGGAATCAACTTCCTCGCCTTTACTATCAGACAGATCCATTACATCCGTCAAATACCTGTCCAACTCTGTTGTAGTCTCAACACTAGATGGATTTTTTATGCCTTTCTTCCCTGATTTAATCCTAGACACAAGACTTTGTTCTTGCATAGAAACTATACTGTCAACTACACAAAAAACACTACTACTGCTACTTGACCCCTCCTCACAGATTGAATGCATAGACTTATACTCTTCAAAGAGTAACATAAAATCTTCTTTCACCTTTCTCATAACATAAGCAACCTTCGAAGTATCTTTCTCATATAAACATTCAAGATGGTACTCCAATCCCCTTTCTTTCTCTCTTGGATCCAACAATTAAGCAAAAAACAATGCATAATTCATCTTTGCATACTCCCCCCAATACTTATTGTACTTATAAAACATCATACCATCCATACGTGTAAAAGGATTGATGTTACATCATCTCGAAACTCAACTAATTGTTCATGGATTACTACTAATTCCCATAAGAAAGTATGAGTTGTAGGTTGTGTAGTTGCATAAAATTTAACAGTAGCATCGAAGAATACCTTTAAGCACTTCACAAGACTTCTGGCATATTCTCAATCCTCTTCATAGGTAGCATGTTGACGCGGCTTTCTCTTCTTCTTCTTCTTTGTCTTCTTCACAACCTCAACCTGAAGGTCCTCAGCCTCAAGCTCAACTTCAACCTCAAATTCAGAACCAGATTCAGAACTAGAGGAACACTCTTCAATATCATCAATAGATTCAATACCCATATCATAATCATTAGGTAAAACATCAGACTTTACTTATTGGAAAATGTACTTCTTTCTTAGTCTTTATCATACTTTTCTAACCTTTTAAAAGTTTTTTCATACTTTTCTGCAGCATCTAACATCAAATAAGTGATATTCCATCTAGTTTTCACATATAAGCTCAAACCTTTCTTACAATCAATATTTTCTATAGTAGCACATTGCCTAAATTTATCCAACTTAGCAGGAGAACTAAGCACATACTTAATAACTGACCTGATCCTGCTAATCGACTGATTATAGACCCATACTGCATTTATTATAACAAGAGCAAGAACATGAGCTGCACACCTGACCTGATAAGAAATGACACAATTATGAAATATTAGAAATGATACCTAACATATATGTTAAGAAATTGAATAATTATGATTTAAAGAATCTTACGTGCAAATATTCGGCTCTAACGGTTTCCCATGTTCAACCAATCACACATTGCTTCAAATAATAAATTGCCTTTTTATTAGCACTAGCATTATCAAGGGTCATGCCAAACAAATCCTCAAGCCCCCAATCTATCAAACATTTCTCCAATAATTTACCAATTGCAGTACCTGTATGACCTTCAACTTGACAGAACGTGAGTATTCTGTTTCGTAATTTCCATTTCTGATCAATAAAATGAACTGTCACACACATATAGTTAAAATTGTTTGGTGACGTCCATGTATCAGTTGTCAAGGATACCCTCATTTTTGATGCCTTAAAGTAATCTCTCAAACTTTTCTTCTTTTCTATATAGATTTCTAACAGATCTCTGTAGATGGTCATACGACTTGGGACCTTGAATCTAAGCTCCGCCACAAGCATCAATTCCCTAAACCCTACACCTTCTACCATTCTAAACGGTATCTCATCTTTAATTATAAACTCAACTAGAGCTCTTCGTAACTTATCATATCTATAACAATAAGAAACTAATTTACCATCCTCACCTGGTCTTGGGGTGGAAACATCAGAGTTGCATGTCCATCCACCTTCTTCTTATTAGGATTCTGTGGGCATCGCTTCAAATGCTTCCTCAAGCCAAAAGTATCATTTCTCTCAGTATTGGCTGCAAGTTTACGCTTACAATGATTATATTTTGCTTCTTCTGGATTTAACCTTGTAAAATTGTTCCATATAGAAGCTGTGAGTTTGGACTTCTTCTTGCCTTCATCAACAACATTTCTTATATCTTCATTTTGAGTAGGTGGAGGTTGTGAAGCTTCAAGTGTAGATGTAGGTTCTGAAAGTTGATTAGAGGATCCAACTTGAGTTTCCAGAGTTGTAGCTTGACTTGAATTTGATGCATCCATCTAAAATCAAATACCAAACATTTCAGTTTGAGTAAGTTAATAAAACAGAGCACACTAGGTACCTGTAACCAACATTACAAGTCATAATTAAGTACAGTAAAATACTAAAAAACTGTACAGTCCAAAAATTTCTTACTAAACACAATGGATTCAATCACCACAAAACCCTAAACTACCTAAAATTCAAATAATGAAGAAAAATTATCAGTGAAGAACTACTCAAATAATGCTATGAGTCATGAGACAGAAAGAAAACTACTGATGAGAAAACAAAACAAAAAAAAAAAAAGAAAAAAAAGAATTCAATGACAGTAAGTTGCCTTCAAAGAGAAAAACTTATTTTTTTCCACTTGAACACTCACTGTCTAGGTTGGTCTAAAGAAAGTTGTTGGGTATAAAGCATGTTTACCCATATTATCCTGGAAAAATGATGTCCAAGTTCTAGTGACGAAGCTCCAGGAAAAAATTGCTTCTAAAAAATATATATATTACACTTTCTGGATCTCATCTGTAGGATGACTACAAGGAGATTTGAGCACTTCTTCATCCGGATTGCCGGAAGAAGGCTCGGAAGGATCCACATTTAAGTGTTGTTTGGAAACATATATGCCATACTTCCATGGGTCATTAACAATCCATGAAAATCATCTAGCTTATACTAGAAGCCAGTAAAAACAAAAGATAAGATAATTGGCATTAAACACAGCCATAATAACATTTAACCAAGTCCCAAATAGACATTTAATAGAAGAAGACATACTGCAAAAAACTGAAGGGGGAAACACCAAACCAAACTACTTGATTTTGCAAGAGAACTCTTGCTCACGATGTATCTGTTGCAAATCTTGCTTCTGGCAGGCCGAACATTGGCTTTCCTGCAGGGTCTAACATTGGCTTTCCTGTAGGCAGGGACCTTACCAATCTCTTTTCCTCATCATGGTTACCTATGCTTTCTAGCATTCACTCAAATCTCTCACAAAATATGTGTACACATTAGTAAATACAAGTTGTATTCAAACAAAATTTGAAGAAAATTAAACAAACAAATAGAAAAAATAACTAAAAGATAAAAATATATCATTAAGTTTCTGAGAGAAAAGCTAAGAGTCACTTAATGAAATGCCACACAAAAGAAAAGCAGCAAAAGAAAAGAAGAAACCTTTTTATCTAGAATGAGCATAAACACAACACACTATGACTGCTGGATGGATGCACATACAACTACTACAATGCCCATGAATCTCTTTGAGCAGTACAAACTCTCATAGTATTTCCCGTCACTCTTTCACACACAGAATGACTATACCAACAGATTTATAAATAAGGTTGAATCCAGTTATATCTAAGTGGACTGATAGTCTTATATAATTATCATGTAATCTTCATGGAGAAGTTGTTGAACTCCCTAAGGACCCTAACTACATGCTTCAGAGAATCATTTTAACTTCAGATAGTAAGACTAATCTAAGTTGTTTACCTGTTCTATTAGGAGAATCAAAACTTTATCTACACAAGGTTAGTACCATACCTGATTCACTGAGTGCATCAAATTGTACAACCTTTAGACCCTTATTCCAAAAATCCAACCATAAGCAGCACTGCAAATTGATCAAAGATTTGAAGTCACAAAACCCCCAATTTATATAAACCTAGGGTTTCATTTTAATTAAAATCCCCAAATTTTATTTATGTGTAACAATTAGAATTAAAATTAAAACAAATTGAAACATACAAATCAAGTAAAGAGCAAATTTTAATTCATTGTAGCACTGTGAAATCGATTAGTATATGAACTAACAAAGGAATCATGGTTCCTGATATGAATAAACATATCCAGAATCGAACAAAAAAATGTAATATATACTCAAAAAGATGAGAAGTGAGAACCCACCCTATTTATTTACGTCAACGAAAGATAAGAACCCACCCTCTTTATTTATGTTAGCGAAAGAATGCCATGATCGTTAATTTGAAATGATATATTAGAACTTAATTAACCCTCTCTCCCTCTGGCGGCAAGAAGAAGAAGAAGAAGAAGCGGTGATTGTGGTGGACTGGTAGTGGTTGTGTTGTTTCAATCAAAGATTCAAAGGTGAAGAAGAAGAAGTGTTCTTCTCTGACTATCGAGTATAGAATGACTGAGTGAGAGTGCAGTAGAAGAGTAGTTTCTATACCTAGGATGAGTGGTTATGATTAGATCTTCTATACCTAGGATGAGTGGTTGGGATTAGATCTAGTCTAGGCTATCAGTACATTCGGCACAGGGTGGTCGGTACTCATAAGATAACCGGGTACCTGTCCCGACCACCTCTCGGTTCTAAAATTTAGAACCGGTACCTGTCAAGAGCCCCTCGGCTCCGGTCCGGTTCCATCTTAGTTCCAACGGTTCCGGTCCGGTCCTTCGATCCCTGTCGGTTCCTGTGCAGTCCTAGTTACAAGTATAATTTTTGAGGCCGGCTAGTAGAATAAATTTTTGATGTGGCATGTGGTACCACTCATGATACTTGGATGGTTTGCCACTTCGCTACTAGTTGGTTTTGGATGGTTTGCTTCTCCGATTATCACATATCTAGCGCAATAGAAAATCCTTATGTAGTTAGAAAAGACGTAACATGAGATTTAGGACCAAAAACAACATTAATAATGTATAATTATAAGGCTAAGATAGAAGCAAACAAATGTACACAAGTGTATTGCTGTAAGACACCTGAAGGAAGTTAAAGTCTGAGTCTGCGTAATCTTAGTCGCTCTCAAGTTCACTCAACAAATATTTATGAAGATCGGCTTCGGTCAAAAATTAAACTCACTCAAACTGTTTGCGCATTCTCTTCACCTTGGGATGATTTTTATTACATATCTGAAATTTCAATTTGCTGTAGTCATGTTTTTGAAACAAAATTTACCAGTTTATCAAGAATGGTGACGCAGTGAGTCAGTGACGTTCCCACAAACCCTTCAATTGAACTCGGATACATACGCATCCATTTACAAAAAGCTATCCAGTTTAAGCGTGTCAGTGTCTGAAGTATCAAGAAAACTTTTAAGGACTTGTCTCATCTTGCACAACCCCATATAGGTACTCGACTGTGAAATTGTCTGAACTAGCAAATTTTGGAAACTAACCCATCCACTTATTTTCGTTTTGCATCTGATTAAATCAGTTTGTAAAAAACATTTGTATGTGATATTCAAACACATAATCAAAATCGGGTAGGTCAAATAAATTTGACTTGACCTAGCCAATTCAAAAAATCTGATCAAGTTGTTTACCATGTAATCAGCTAAGTTGAACCACCACCACCACCAACCTGATTAAGTTCGTTTATCATGTAATCGGCTAAGGGGAACCATCACCAACCTAGCCGATTCTAAGACATTTTGACAAATAGTAAGAATACATATTATGACCTTTTTATGTTTTAAATGCATCAGCCCCAAAATATCGTTCCAAATTTTATCCATATTTGGGGTGACTTTCGAGTGAGGAAACAAATTGATAATTCTCGACCATGTGGGTTATCTACATGTTGATGAGATCACCCCCTCAAGAAAATTGTCCTTAAACCAATTCCGCGTGATACTCCTTGGCAGATGACTATTAAGAAAACTAAATAGCAACAAAGCTTACAATAGTTACCCCAAAAACAAGGTCCAAAAATGGCATAACCTACACAAAAACTGTCAGTAAATTGTGTTTATGCTAGCTAGTGCTTTGCTATGTCATTTAAAGTGCAGTTTCATATCCACCAGTTCAGATGGCTGCAGCAAGAAATCAGTCTCTTTCACACTATGGTATGCTGACATAATAAATAGCATCAACGTGCATACAAGGTCTTCCAATCTGAGGAATCATACTACCTCAGAGTTTACTTTTGTGTGTGAAGATACCAACTTATTCGTAGAGATATGATCATAATTATGACTCTTAGTCAATCAAAACGTATAATTAGAAAGCACATACATGCAGGAGCCACAGAGCACAAAAGAAGATTTTTTTTTTCCGAACATCATTACAAACGTACCATAAGCTGATGCTACATAATACTATAAAAGGTGAACCTACTTATATTGGATAGTAAGCTCCACTCATCACCAAAAGTACTACATGCAGATGTCGATAAGGTAACAAGAATTCTCGATGAAAAAGGCTTTAGTTAAACACAAAAGGTTACTGACAGTAAATACCTGTTGTGCTGCATGTAATAGGTATAATATGATGATGACCCATGTCATTCAGCTATAGTTAGACTCTAACTCCTTGCGCTTCAACTCTAGTGTCATCCGTTCATTATCAAGCTTCATCCTCTCATTTTGCACCCTGAGCTTATCCAACTCCCTGTCTTTCTTCCTACTAAACTTCTGCCACTTAAACCGCTGTTTTTCCAACTCTAGGGTCTGTAGCTGAATATGTAACTTCTGCTCTTCCAATTGAAGTGAACGAGACATCACCCATTGCTTTTGTATCCAAGATCCTTTGCTTCCCTCGGGGAACACTTGATTCATATCGACAGGGGAATCAATCATATGAGAATTAGATCTTTTGCCGCAATCCTGTGAATTTGATGGATTCCCAAAACTTAAATCCTCATACTCGTGCCCTTGTTTCATTCTCTTTGGAAAACACCCTGGCACCCCCAATATCGCCTGATCCCCGTGTAAATTGTGATTTTCATCAGCTTCGTCATCATGATCCTCTTCCCCGTCTTGATCATCATCATCAACATCTTCTTGTAAATTCCTCCTTGAATCATGACTATCATGATCATCTCTACTTCTAAGAGCTAGCTGCAAGGATCTTTGAAGTGCTGGGTCAGAAGGTAGATGTAAGCGATTTCCATTGTGGTATGAACACATTTCTTCATAGAATAAATGTTTTGAGCTCAGAATTTTCTTAACATCCTCCTTAGCTTTCTCTGAGAGGTGATCCATCATATCCAAAAGTGCAGGATTCTCAACCACTTTGCAAGAAGTGCCCCTACCAAGCACATCTGTTAGTCGTTTATACCTCTTGTTAAGGTCATTAAACTTATCCTCACATTGCTGAGGAGACACGTAACATCCTCTCTCAGCCATAACTTTTGATACTGATTTCCACTTCCCTTTCTTTTGCAAAATGGCAAACTTTCTTCTCCCCCCACTACTACAGTCGCCAACAGCATCCTCCCCAATATAAGAAACAACAGTTATCAAAAGCCTCACCATTTTATCTGTCCACTTCATTCGCTGCCATGGGGATCCTTTCTTCCCTCTGCCAGCTTCATTATGTCCATCAATACTATCTTCATTGAAGCTTGGTTCATCCTCCTCGCTCGTACAAATCTTCCCTTTATCTCCTTTGTTGTAATTCATCAACCCCATGGGTTGCTCACAATCATGCATGTTTCCAACCGACATGGGAAAAATTTCATGAATTGGAGGATCAGCCATGGATCCTTGAAGATTATGAGAGTTGTGTTGTTGATGGAGGGTTTGTGGGTGTTGTTGATGATTAACATGCATAGGTCCTTGCAAATCTAAAACCCCATAAGGTAAACCTGGAATCATATATCCTGCCGATATATTCCCTTCCATTTGCTTACTACAAAAGACAATTCAGATCAAAAACATTTAAGATTCTCCTATTAAAAGGGTTAATAGTGCTTTTCCTACTCTATATAGCTTCAATTTTATAGACTTAACAAAAGAGATCAAAAAACCATATTGAGCATCTAAGACACCCCTTCTCATTTAGTGTTTCCACTTTCCTGAGAGGTGCATACTTAAAACTAGTTTTAACAACACTGTTTTGCTGTTTATCATCAAGAACCCTTAGCTATATTGGAGCAAGAAGGAAAAAGAAAAAGCAATTTCACCCAAATTCGGAAAATATCAAGAGGTACTCCTAGGAAATCATTTCTGACAATAAGAGAACACCCTCAAATGCATCCAAATTCAACGAATGAACCATTATTAAAAGTTCAATATTACCTAAAGCAGAAAATGAGCAACATAAAGACCTAATCAAAAGGAAAAGCTTCAATAGTTCAAACATTTCACAGGCTAACAACTAAACCAAACTACTGTCAAACCCAAGATCTTGTTAAAATCAAAAGGGACTTTTGCTGTAATTTAATATACCATCAGATACAGCGGGCATCCAGTTCGACAAAACGGAATTCTGGAGAGCGTGATTCAGTGAACGAAAGCATATCGTAGGACCCCATTTAAGCATATTTGACGCCACCAGGGCTCCCAACAAATAAACTCCAGTAGGGAGTAGGAGAGCTTCGACTGATGAAGCTAGTTGTCCCTGCACATATTAGCAATAACATTTTCATTGGAACCACAATGCAATGAAAATTAATCAAAGTGAAACAACAATCACCCGAATAAGCGCAAACCCTAGAAAATACATAATCCCCAAATTTTACTCTAACCCTTAATGATCAAAGTTTTACAGAATCGGGAAACCCAAAATACATGCAATCAATCAGAGAAACATCAACTTAACATAGATCTAGTGAGTGTACAGAATGATTTGGACAAAAGATTACCTTAATATTTTAGTTTGAAAATGAATGATCATACTGAGTTTTTCTCTTTTAAGATCGAAGTGAGGGACAAAAAGAAAAAAATTAAGGGCACCCCTAGAATCTTGCTATGAAAAATCAGAACTATGAATTATTGGTTAATCCAAATTAGGAGATCCGTTTAATGTGTAGTCCATCCGCCAGAGTCAATTTAATCATTTGTTTTTGGACCAAATTTATTACTCGCTGGTCCTATTAACGTGTGAGTGTTATGATGTAATTTATATATATTTCATTCGTACCAATTCCTTTAAAACCAATTAAGTTTCCAAAATTTTCAGATTCGTTTTTATTCTTTTTTGTTGGTGTTTTTAAGGTTTTATTCTGAAGATCGAATTCCGTGCTCTATAATCATCTCCAACTCCAATCGTCTCAGGTAAGTTCTATAGTAAAGTGATGGTGAAGAAGAGAAGCAAGTGATGGTGAAGAAGAAGAACTAGATCTGAGAATAGATCTAAGATGAAGAAGAAAAAGATATAAATTCATCAATTTTGGATTTTTGTTTAGACTTTTTAATCTTTTTCTTCATATGTGGGGTATGTAATGTCGAATATGTAATGTAGGATCATCATGAGAACTAGGCTTTCTTCTACTAATTTGGGAGTGATATCTTCTTTTATGTATAAATTGTTCTTGTACGACTTTTCTTATTTTTCTTCTTGTTTTCATCATTTTTCTTGTTTAGATATGGGTATCTCATTACATATCAATATGTATTGATGCTTATTCAAGCATAAATTAGGTTTTTACATATGGATATGTACTGTTGCAGGGTTCTACTTGTTTTGGTGACTAACAAAGGCCTTCTTCTTCTTTGCAACATAAATTTTCTTCTTCAACTACTTCTTCTATTATTATTCAGTTAATTCTTCTAGTTGTAACCATTTTTGTTGATGATTTCTTCATATTTCAGAAGAAACCAGTTTTGATACGAGTTTTTGTTGATGATTTGTTTGAATTCTCCGTTTTGATTTTCTATTTTTGTATCTCAGTACATATCAATATGTACTGTTGGGTCATACACTTTTTCCTTCAGTACATATTTTCCTTCAATACATACATATATGTAGTGTTGGACCAATATGTAATCTTGGATCATCTACTCTATTTCCTTCAGTACATATCAATATGTATTATGGGATCATACATTTTTTCCTACAATACCTATTTTCGTTCAGTACATACCAATATGTACTGTAGGATCATACACTTTTCCTTCAATACATATTTTCCTTTAGTACATATCAATATGTACCGTGGGATCGTACACTTTTTCCTTCAATACATATTAGTATGCACTATAGGATCTTCTTCTTTTTCTTCACTGGATCTTTATCATGGTTTTTGATTTGTTTTTGTTGATGATTGTTGATTAATATGATTTCTTCTAATATTATCTCTCTTATTTTTCTCTCAATTGTTCTTGTTGTAACCATTTTCCTTCAACTTTCAGTAGAAATCAGTCCAGGTCTACTAGTGTTTGATCTATTGATTTTAGGTTTTTGATCTTGAGTCTTGATTTTCTGATTTTGTTCCTCTTTGATCTCTCTTTTTGATACGTTTTCTTTTTTTGATGATTTATTTTGATTTTGATCTCTCTTTCTGAAACGAGTCATTTTTGAAATTTTCGCTGCCGTAATCAATTTCGGGTTTGATTTTTATTTTGTTTTTGATTTCAGTTTTTAAAAGTGAAAAAAAGAACTTTATTGAAGACGTGGAGGACGTGGCTAGGTTCACATGTGAATGTTATGGGAAGTGAAGTAATTTTCTTTTTTGAAACCTTTTTTGGACCTCCGGATAAAAGGATTTTCCCGGTGAACTATAACATAAATGGTAGACGGGTCTTTGGACCAACTAGCAAAATTCCTAATTGAGAAATTCGTTTCGTCTTTGTATTTTCTTAATTAATGAAACACTTTAGGGAAAGTGTAAATCTTTATGAACACGTGTGAAGAGTTATAATACACGTTTACAAGTTACAACATCAAATAATGCATGTCTTCCAATCAACAACCTTGATACTCAATATCATCCTTCACTCCAGAATAAAACTAGCACCGATGGAGCTTACCCTCCTCCTCATTGGCTGGTGAGCGTAATTATACTCTTTAATTAGTTTAGACCGAAATCATTCGTGTCTGTTGGATAGAATTTGGTATTATATGGTGCGTTGATAGGGGTGTGGTGCGGATTGGTGTGTCGTTGTTACCTACCCTACGGACGGCTCTCATATATTTCGTTATCTGGATTTGGACGACTGAAAATTTATTTCGTATATTTACACTGGATTTACACAATTTTATAAAAGTTTGAACCTTTAAATTTTTAGGTAAATTTTGAACGTCGATCTCAAAGATGGTTTTAAACGATATATTTAACTTTATTTAGAATTTATATAATTTTATAAATATATTATATTTATTCAAAGCTAAAAAATACGGCTTTCATAAATTCGTGGAAAGTTTTTTATAAGTAAAATCAATCAAAATATCTTTTATTTATTTTATAATACAATCTAATTTTTGCCAAAATAAAATAAAATAGGATATAAACACTTAAATAGATATAAATGGCGGTGCATATTTGTCGTTATAAAAGCTAAATATACGGTCTAACTTTGATGTTCGTGAATGTTCCTCTATTTTCTTTGCACGTTTGGCATTTGGTTTTTATGTCTCAGTTTTTTTCTTTGAACGTTTGGCATTTGGTTTTTATGTCTCAGTTTTTTCTTTGAAGTTTAAAGAGATAGGGCATTTGGTTCAAGATTTTCAAAACTAAGGAATTGGATTATGGGGTAATCTAATTCCTAGAAATAGATTTCTTAATAAAAAAATAGTGTTTGGTTGGGGGAATTGAATTACATGGTAATCCAAATACATAATATCTCATAAATACCCTTCAATTTTGAATACCTATACTTAACTAATTCAAAATTAGACACTTCTCAAGATATATACAAACACCAACCGAAGTTGAACACTGTAAATTTTTACCAAAAACTTCTACACGATGGTGATAATTATTACATACGTCTACAAATCCAATGTGGTCATTACTCCTTTATTACCACATGCAGCACAACAACAAAGAAAACAGACTAAGGGCGCCAAGCTTGTTGTCACTGTCCCTCTTTATGGCATCCACATCTTCACCCACCTCCTCTACTACCTTCTGTGCCAAATCCCCAAACACTGCAGCAGGGACATCTCTTTGTGCGATTTCAAATTCTTTATCTCCCTCCTCAAAAAGTTTACAATACATGAACTCGGAGTAACATAACGTACCAATTAATCAAGAGGACGACTCTACTCCCTCTTGTAATTGGCACATATTGAGTTTCCTGCAACAAGATATTGTGATACATACTATGTCTGTCTACAAATGATGAGGGAAATATTATGGAATACCTGTAGAAACAAAACATAGAAACAACAACAAACAATAATCTTAAATGCAGTACCAATATGATTATTTAGAATTGAATCAGAATAGTCTTCTCCTCCACCACCACCACCACCACCACCTCTTCGTTTTCTTCTACTAGCATTTGATCCATCTTCTTTAACAAATGAGTTCCCTCTATCAATACTACTCAAAATCCTAGCCACAACAAAACGTTGATTCAGCTATAACGATTATTACACTTCCACCTATTTAACTTTAGAAGGTACATGGAATTGTATTTGTTTCTTTCTTTCTTTTCCATATTTTTTTTGTTGTTTTGATAAACCAAAAAACTGGCATACTGACCGTGGTACTCTTGACTATAAAATCATACCACCGGCGACACTATTATATATTTATTATTTAAAGCTTCATTGCAATGTAATCTACAACTTTTGAGGGTTGCACAAGGCAGGATTCAATTCTGAATTATCTAACCAGCATATTTTGGTTGTACATGTCTATGTTGTTAGATGCATTTACAAATCTACACTGTTTATCATAAAAACCAACAAAGTCAACTACTCAAATAATGATACACTGGTTATAATTAAAACATATATAGACAAAGTCTTAATTGGTGACCAAACACATAGTGATATTCCAAATTCATATATAGTAAGTTTCAACAATGAAATAACCAGAGTAAACAGAACCATAAAAGTACCTTGATGAGTTTCTTCAGTACTGACGGAAATGCAACAAAGAATATGGTTGAAGCTCTCAGTCGGGTTAGAGCAAATGCAAGTATCTCAGAGTCAGTAACATGGTTGAGAAGAATAATTGTACTACTCAGATAAGACTGAATCAGAGGCTCTGAATCTTTCCATTTTTGAGTTTTCTTCAACCCCAAAACAATATGTTTCTCACAGTCAGAGATGGGATTTCTAAATGTGTTCGAAATATGTTATCGGCTTCATGAAGGATAAAGTTCACTATCTTACAAAACGTCTTGCTACTCTGAATTCTCTGTGAGATTGCATCAATGGCATCACC